>JAJOHK020000130.1:0-40569 GCA_022457215.2 Leucocoprinus gongylophorus
TAGTGATGACATATCTCCTATCTTTAAGATGAACTTATCTGCTAGTCATAACCTAAGCAACTTATACAAAATATACAACCAGTGCAACTCATAGATACATAGCACATAAGCTAAAGCTGAAGGTTGTTCCAACTCCCACATTCTGTATTCTCAGATAATACTTATTAACTTATTTGGGACTTCTAATAGACTATTATTGGATCTTAAAAAACAAGATGTGAACTGTATTTAACAAGCCACTAATATTAGTAATAGTATTAGTATCTGATCAAATAAAAGAGCTTTGGTTTGGAGAAAAACTCATGGGAGAATACTTTAGAAGTATTTATACTGAATAAAGTGGTAGAATTCCACAGACTCAACTCTAGGGTCTCATGTGTTGTAGACTCAAAACCTTAGAGTTGGTTAAGAGAATAAACCTTATACTGGGTTAATACAAGAGAACTCGATAAGGAGCTCTTACTCTATCTACCACTATATATACTATCCTGTTCTAGTCCGTGCTACAACATTATATTACTGACCCTAAAGTCCATGCCTCTACCTTATGTTCTATTACTCATCCACATGTGTTTTCCATAAGGCCACCATGCTTCCTACATGTGCCCTGACGTCATACCCTCTACCCTACTCTATTGTCCTACATTATCACTCTTCATCTCCATTGTACATGCGTACACCATGTGTGCACCATGAGGAATCCTTGTCCCTTGACGTCACTCCTAACCCTAACTTCTACTCTAGACTCTAAGTCCTTCCAGACCGCTCTATACTCTATCACATGACTTTCAGGTCACGTGCCTATCTCCTAACCCTTTGTCCATTGTAGACTAATAATTACTTAAGGTCCTAACCCTAACCCTAGTCCAAGTCTGTCCACATACTTATCTTATAACATCATAGTTCATTTGTGCTGTAGAATCCTTGGCCATCAAGTTCTGCCAAGTCATTATTACTTCAAGATATAACAATCTAGAAGAGAGGATAGATGTTAGAGGATTTATCTTTAACCAAAGTTTGAGCACCACCAAATCCTATAGTCTTTGGATTCTTTTGTAGTTAATATTCATTCTCTGTTAATTTCCATAGTTCTCCTTAGACCATCACCAATACTCTTTATAGTTAAACTTTGAGCTGCAATTCTCAAGATTCTAGTACTGCTCTTTCTCTAGTTATTGCTATTATAAGCTCCTTCCCTTTTTAGTAACTTTTCTAAACACTTCTACTTAGGCTTCTGACCACTTGGTCATTATCATTTCCTGTTTATATCAATATTGCTCTGCTAGATTGGAATATATCTGTAGTAGTATTTAAAATAGTTGTTGTCTTCAGAGATTCTTATTCTGTTCTCTTAGAACTTTCTGGAAGTAAGTGTCTCTATATTTTGTTGAGTGAATATATTTCTTAGGACTTCATAGAGCCACCATCTTCACAAAATCACATAGTCTTTGCTCAGTTGCCCTAACAATCAATAAGAAAACTAAGGATATAATGATTGAATTTATAATATGTTATAGATAGAAGATACATGAACACCTTACATGCAAAGAAAGAGCTCTGAAACTACTTTATATTGGCCCTTTGTCATGAGCTAGCAGTTAATGAGACAACAAGGGACAGGTTTCTAATAAATGCAGAAGTGTGTTGCAAATAGTAGTAACTTTATTAAAATGTATAATAATTCACCATCCAATACTTTGCAGTAGATTGAGGAGATTCTTATTGATATTCATTCAGAAGGCTATATATTTAATGATTTAAGGAAGCTAAAAATACTGTTTGCTAGGAAAGAAAAGAAATTCTTGGTTAACTTCAACTGGCATAGACAGGTATTACAATAGTAGAATGCTTGAAGGAATTCTGAAAAGAACAAAGAAACAGATTCAACAGGGTTGGCTAGTATCCAAGATATTGAAAGAGATATAGAAGGGTATATGAAGTATTTAATGTTCTTATTTGAGATGCTAGAGATATAGGTGAATGGTTTTAAGCTATTAAAAAAGATATTGCCAAAGTATGATTGGGCTATGCTAGTACTTTGAAATATTATTAAATATAGGCAAAAGTTGTACTACAAGAACAAGAATCACTAAACAATCCAAAGAGTAGATTATTAGTATAGAAATTCAATAATAAGCTTTATTGCAAAATTAAGTATTGAAAAATATATTATAAAAGAACTTGACAAGAAGTTCTTTGTTATGACTTAGACCTCAATCATTAGAGGTAAAAGTATACTTATATATTGAGTTACATTACCTTGTTCTAAAGCAATAACTATATCCTTTTGAAAAATTCTACAATATTCTATTAGATTATATGACTATTTGACTGTGACTGTGACATAATGTCACGCTTTTTGACACTTGTGACTATCATGTGTGATGTTATATCATACTCTCTTAGCTAAGTTTATATGAAGAAAAAGAGAAATCTAAACTATAAAGAAACCAAGAAACAGAAAAATCAAAGAGAAATAGACTTCCATCTTCTCAAACTTCTTTCCAACTTGTTCAAGTATTCTGCTTTAAAATACCTATCATCCTAGCCATACAGTATTTTTGCCACATATTCTTTTGCAACTCTTCTTATCTAAAATTTCTATATTCTATTTTATCTATTCTTTTCTGCCTCCTTACTTCTGTACTTAACCTTTCCTCAAACTCTGCTACTACTTCTGTCACATTCTCCAAGTTTTCCTTCTGCTTTCAAATATTATGCTTTACTATACAGCCTTTCTAATGAACCAAGTACTTTACATATCCACATACTATTCTCTTGTTGAGGATTCTCTTGACTTCCTACTCTTCTTCTCTATATATCTCAACTAGCTTCAACTTCTTCACTTTTTGCTTCTTCACTGGTTTTCTAAATCTTACTACTATCATAATGTTTACCATCAAATGAATCATCATTCAGATTAGCAGCCTTAGCTTCATTGTATTTATTGATATTACTTTCTCAATAGTATACAGTCTGATATATTGTTCTATCATATTTTTAGCTGGTCTTTTGAACACTAAGTTCTTCATACTTAGTATCACTTTGTTACTCTTTCTTCACTTCTCTACCTCTTTCTGTTCCCTATCCACCTGTTTTTGTTTATTTCTTCTTGGGTTTTTCTCAGTACTACCCCTAATTTCTTCTACACCTTCTTTATTTTTTCCACAAACTCCATTACCTTTTCTGCTTTCCTCTTCCTCCTAATGTTTGCTTCTATTCTTGGTTCTCTTCTATAATTTTCCATAAATGGTGAGATCTTAGTCATCATATAGACTTTGCTATTAACTGCAAATTCTACTATAGTAAGCCATTAAGGCCAGTTCTTCTGCCTATAGTCCACAATGTTATGACTTAGGTTCTAGAGACTGGACAGAAGACAACTTTTATATTAAATAACACAAGAAAACTTGATGGAGTTCTCAGTACAAACTAGTTTACTACAAGTTATGATATGTATGCTATTTACTCTAATCTATCCTAATATTATATGTACACTCTATAAGGTTAACTATGTTGTTATAATATTAGTTACTATAGACTTCCTTCTCAATCTTTCCATATAACATGTGATATATATAATGATACATTATTCTTTCTACTTAAATAAGAAAAGAAAAGAATAAGAATAAGAAAAAGTGAAAGAAATATAAAAGTGAAAAGTGTTCAAGTCTATTTCTGCAATACAAAGAGCCTTGAGTTCTCTTGTATATTTCTTATACAAGATTCTTTTTTTACCTTACTACTTTGAGATTTGAATTATAACATCCATGCTCTTTAACTTTGTTATTCTAGATCTTTCTATCTTCTTCTAGACATATGATGTCACATTATGTGATATTTCATGTGACTATAGTCATGTGCTTTTTCATTCACCAAGCAAGAAAGAAAAAACTAAATTAAATTAAAAGTAAAATTAAACCAAGAAAAATAGATTAAAATAAAATAAAATAAAATAAAAATATAAGAGTTTAAGCATACCATGACATATAGTCAAGTAACTAGCTGGACTCTGGGCTTGAGGAAAGAGTAGCTAATGAAACTTATAGTTACTAATAGTTTGATATTTTAGTAATCTGCTATCACTTTTGTATATCTTGCATATATGTGGATAGTTATCATTTGTGGCTTTCCAACACAACTTCATTTGTCAAACTTAGTCTATTGGTTGTAGAGATACAAGCTGGATGAAGTTTGTGACATATTTACCACCAAAGTAGTCTCCTAAGTATCTTGTTTACCTTACTTTGACCTCTTTCTCTTTCTCCTCTCCTGTTCTGTCTGATTTCCTGTCTCATCTCATATCTCATCTTCTCCATCTCTCTATTGTCACCCTGTCTTCCTTGCTGTTGTACAAGATTTCAGAATATTATTTACTTTTGAGATCAATATTAACTTCTTCTTGGTCACTTTGATTCTTTCAATCACTTTTTATTGTGAAACAAGATTGTACATCTCATGAACCAGCTGAACCTAGTTTTCTAGGATATTAGAGAATGCTTTCTCTAAACACAATATCTTGTTCTTTATATTCTTTCAGCAATTGGAACTATATATATAATATGTCTACATATCCTCACTTGATTTTAATAGATCAGATAGTAATAAAAAGTACTCTTGTAGTCAAAATGAATGGCCATTAGAATAAAGTCAGATTTCTTTTTCTCCTTAACCAATATTCTATTAGCTAGCTAGACCAAGCTTGTCTCTTGAACAAGCATGTAGTTTTGATTATTAGCCTGATATTTTAAATAGACTTCTACAATAATAATGGGTATACCCATTATAGTTAAGAAATAATTACTCTTTAGATTATATGAAATAAATTACCTTGTCTTTTTATATTCCATCCAAAGTTTCACAGACTATCTGAGTGTGCCACTACATAAAAAGACCTTAAGATAACTCTACTGTCAAGTTCACAAATGGTAGACTTAGGTTCTTTCTATTTTATTTTTCATTTTCATTTTATTTTTATTTTATTTTCCTATTTTTAGAACAGCTAGGGTTAGGGTTAGGGTGGATTGGTCATGCTGTCACATCAGTCACAAGACAGATCATAAGACTTGGGAGAATTTAGTAGAAGATTCGAGAATAAATGATATCACACAACATGGACAATACATGTTGATCTCATGTTCTATACATGGTGGTTTAGGGCAGGGTGCACAGTAGTTAGCACAGACCATCTGTAGGACTATATAAGGTAGACTAGTTTGTAGAAGAGTTTTCTATTGAGTTCTCTTGTATTACTCAATACAAGAGTTGTTCTATTGTCTAACCCTAAGGACCTTAGTCTGTAACATCTACCTAGGAAAAGTGAATGCTTCACTTACAAGCCATATTTCAATATACAATCCATATTCTGACAGTAGCATATGCAATAGTATGTAATGCATATAAAGAATAATCCATTAGCTTCAAACTCTTTTTACTCCTCAGCAAGAAGTTCATTATTTTCTTCCAATATGATGAACATAATATGGACTATCTCCATTTTGCAACAATACTCCTTATTATACACAGCTAGATCATATAATTTTGTAAAATCTTTGCCTAGAATCTATATAAGTTTGTTCTTGAACTTGAATGAGGTTAAGTATTCAGTAAGACTTGAAGACTCCAACTAATACCTATATCAGGATGTACTGGTTGTTTCTTCTGCAGATTTTCCTGGAAACAAGTCAAGTAATCAATATTTGCTACATTCTCTTTTTTTTGCAAATATGGTTGTTGTCTAATAAACTTAGTCTTTCAAAGTTATCTACATTCATTATAATAATAGAGTCTTTGAGTCATTTATAGGGATCATGTTGTTAGAGAGTTGTAGCAGCTTTGCCATCCTTACTGGACCAAGCTGGAGTTTATTGATATATTAAGATAGTGAAATTATAAGAGAAGTATAAATACTTATCAGATATTTGTACTAATAATATCTCATTCTTAGAAAGCTTGAGATTTGCCACTATTATTGTGGCAACCACCTATCACAATGACTAGTGGAATTACTAACAATAAATTACTTAGTAGGAATTAAGGTAGTAGGATTTATAAGAGAACTCAATAAGGAGTCTCTGTTGTATTGCTATCTTATTTATATAAGTTACACATGGTCTATGCTATGAATAATTACTCCTGCTCTAATGTCCATGTATCATCCATAAGTGCACCATGTCTACCATGAGGTAGACATGTTGTTTGTTATAAACTTAAGACCTTAGAGTTAGTCAAAAAAGTAAACCTTATATTAGGTTAACACAAGAGAACTTGATAGAGAACTCTGTACAAGATAGTCTACCTTATATACTGGATCCACATGGTCTGTGCTAGCTACTTCTAACCTATCCTAAACAGCCATGTGTTAGCCTTAAGGTCAATATGTGTTGCATATATTGTATAATATCATCTTTTCCAGAACCTTCTATGTCCTTTCCTGAATTATGTGACTTGTGACTGTGTCATCTGATGTGACTGCATGATCTTGTCACTCTGACCCTAACCCTAAGTTCTAAAAATAGAAAGAAAAAGAAAAATAAATTAAGTCTACTACTTTCATTTTTGATATTGTTGATATACTCCTTGACATCATCTATCTAGTCTGCTCTAGTCTGCTTCTAGGCCTATGACCTCATATCATGTGATGTGTCATGTGACTGCAGTCACATACCTCTTCCTTGTCAATAAAAAGAAAAGTAAAAGTCCAATATAAAATCAAGAAAAATAAATAAAAGAAAAAATAATTTCATTGCTTAACTACATCATAACAACTATCTTTGCACTAGCAAGTCAAACAGCCTTTTTGTAATTGGACAAGTTAGCCTTACTGAGGATATTTTGAAGTTCATTAACATTGATATTTGTAAGCAGCTTTGGTTTCTTGTATTGTCATACTATAAGCTTGTTAACAGGCAGAGAAATCTGCTTATTTCTCTTGGATTTCTTCTTCAATATAGTAACATTGTTATTATCATCATAATCTATTTTTGACAGATCTCCATTGATAGTCATGTCATATTTAATGGTAAGATACCAGATACCTATAGTAATTGTTGGTTATAATTGGAATAATGAGGGGTTAGGTTAGGCATAGCTATCAAAGATTTCTGTGTATTCTTGTTTTCTAGTCAAGTCTCTTGTTCAACTCATTTTTATGCTACAATTGGATCAAATTTCTGTTATAACAATAGTTTGACATCTGTAAAAGGTTTTTTGTATGTTTAGCAATTTATTTTCCTATATGTCCTTCTTATTAAGTCCAATAAGTAATATTATCCTTTGTTTCTTGTGATATCTATGGTAAACTCTGGCAAAAATTCTTTCTTACATGTCAACTAGAGGGCTAAATCAAAAATAAAGTTCATGAATAGGGAGAAATTTAAGTAGTACCAAGCACAGTGAATAAATATCCAAAGATCCCAATCTCATTGTCATTGCTGTATGATTTTATATGATTTTTGACATTATTTCTTATGACAGTACTAAGTATTAACTAACCACATTACATATTTACTGTCAAGAGTCCATCATCATTTATTTCTGGGACTGAAAAAAACTACTGAACTACAGGCTAACACATACTACTGCTACTACTTGTATTGGCAGCAGATGAATATATAAGTAGGCTAGCAAGGTAGAAAATCTGGATGTTCTCTTTAACACATAACTAATGTTTTTTGTAAACTGTCTTATGCAACAATAAACTTGCTTTATCTCTACTTCCTAGGTATTCAAAAGTACTTTGTGATAAATAAAATCAAATCTATTTCTACACTTGTAGGGCTCAAATATTATCAATTCCTTGATAATTGACCAGAAACCCTAATCAATAGGTAGATAGCTTACCATAGGCACATTTTTATCAGGATCATGGGAATGAAGAACTTGGATTGTTCTTATACTACAAAACACTCAAAACTTGACAAATAACAACTGCCTCCATCTGTCTCTATATCTCCAGAAATGTAAGGATCTCTCATACTTGTATTAAGATAAAAACCTAACTAAAAAGCCCAACTGACCCATATGATAATGTGGAAGCCATATTTATTTATGCTGTGAAAGTGCAAGATAAAAATGTGTTGTAAGTTTATTCAGTCATGAATCCTTTCAATTGCTAGCTAGTTTAGTCATACTATTCTTCAGGCCTCAGTCAGGCTCTTGAATATTAACTTGTTTACTCAGACTATTTTGTTATGTGATATAGTTAAAGATTTGAATTATAAACTTTCTCTAGATATTAAAAGGAAATATGAAAGTAGAATAAATAAGAGTTGTATTGGTGGATGTAGGTAAATTCTTATGTCTATGACTTTTTTTAACTTGCATCTGAAGGTCATCTAAAAATATTATTATCTTCAGGAAGCTATAGTAGAAATACAACCAGATTAAAACTGAGACCAAACTTCACAATAATAAGTACTTGATATTTGATAGTGAGAGATTGTTATGATTCAAGATTCAGAGTTAAGTTAAGAAAGAAATCTTGTATTAAGTTAACACAAGAGAGCTTGATGGGGCTCCTAGTACAATACATCTGCCTCTACATATAGTAGACTGATAGTCTGTGTATGACTGCATCTAACCAACTCTAAAGACCATGTATTCTATATAAGACCAATATGTGATAAATATGCTATTATGATATTAACATTCTATAACCTTTTTGTTATAACTTAAGACCAAAATTTTAATTGAAAGAGGAACCTTGTATTAGTTAACACAAGAGGACTTAGTAGAGCTTCTAGTACAGGTGTATCTACTTTATATAGTCTGTATGTACCTTATATCTAGTCTACCCTAAATATTGTAAGTTATGTAGATAAGAGTCATTATTTCATATGATGTATAACATCACCTTTTTGACATATCACATGATGTTGTGACCATGACTGTGATATCACATTGTTTTTCTTTTCTAAGTTTAAGAATGAAAAGAGAAAAAAGACAGAGAAATTAGAATATAAAATAAGAAAGACTTAGATAAGAGAAGAGAAATAAAAAAGAAACAAGTTTACTGTCTTTAATTCTAACACTTTTATGTTTTTTTTACATGTTATGTAATCTTTACATAATAACTATAACCATTATATACATTGTCATACTAAACTCTAACTTTTATTTATTTATTTAATGTCATCAATTTATTATATGAGGCTTGGTGGCAGTTTGTGCCTATAGCCTATAGAAGAGATTACTATAAGACTGGTCCACAACCTTTATGTAGTTGCCTACTACAAAATATTACTACAGAATCAAACTCACAACCTCAAGTAAATTAGAGGTAGGTGTAATACATATGGATAGGGGACTCTTCCACTATGCTATCTCACTCTCTACTAAGCCCTAACTCTAGATTCCAAATAAGAAAATGAATATAATATAGACAAATTATAGAAAATTATATACAAAGTATAGAAATTTATATAAAATCAAGATATCTCTAAGTTACTAGATTTATGCACTATAGTTGTCAAGTTCTGCTATAGACTCTAATTATCAATCCAGAATCAAATTGTGATCCTACTAGTAGAAAGACTAGATAATACAGATCCTTCTACTTAGTATAATACTGCTTAATATATAGATTAAGCCTACCCAGCAAATGAAGTGTTCTAATCAACTCAATGTATAACTCTAGATCTCTTTAACACACAACTGCTATAGAATTTACTAGTACTCTCTATCCCCAGATAATAGCTTCTATATCAAATATCAA
Organism: Leucocoprinus gongylophorus; assembly: GCA_022457215.2. Classification (NCBI taxonomy): domain Eukaryota; kingdom Fungi; phylum Basidiomycota; class Agaricomycetes; order Agaricales; family Agaricaceae; genus Leucocoprinus; species Leucocoprinus gongylophorus. The sequence goes on from JAJOHK020000130.1 coordinate 9,716, forward strand.
TGACTTTTTCTCTAGGTATTTTCATAAACATAGACAACATCTGTCAGAATTATAAATAGTGGTGTAAGCCTGCTTTTTACCTGAGTTCCCATAATCAGTACTAGTTAGCTAAAAAGTATAAGTTTTCAGTTAAATTATCTTTTAGTATAGTTGGTTTGGCACTAGCAGTCTAATTATATTACAAGTAGACTTTATTTTATTTTATTTTTATTTTATTTCCTATTTTTGGGATGTAGGGTTAGGGTTAGCATGTCATCACATGTCACAGTCACATAGTCACACAATCATATATCAGGATGGAACATAGTAGAAGATTTGGAAAGAAATAATATTATTATTATGTGTTTGACACATATTAACCTTATAAATAATGCATAACCTTTGGAATAGGTTAATGGTATTGTAGCACAAATCAGTAGCCTAATGTATATAAGGTAGACAGTTCTATACTGAACTCTCTCTTATATTAATCCTAATATAAGATTTCTTTCCTTGATCCACTCTAAGGTAATACCACCTGAAAACTTTGCCTTATCCCCATCAAAGGATATTACTGCTGTAGAAATATAAACCACACAGTTTACAATTGTCTAGTTAGGTTGTATTTTCAGCAATTAACCATTAAGCAATAGGAGGGACTAGTGAAAGACTTAAATATGTTAGAGAATGTTAAAATAGCACAATAATTAAAGCTCACAGAACAAGAGGAACTGAATAGCAAATGAAGCATTTTGTATAGAGTGACTGATAATATATGTGCTCTAGATACTGAATAATAGGTTCACTATACTACCTGTAGAAGAATACAAGAAGAATAGTAATCTCTTAGACATATCCAATTCTCTACTTTATACTGCTGCCATCTCATCTCTCTATTGGCCCAGATGGGAGAAGAGGCTTTCTTCTAACCCACTACCAGTGCTCTAAATGTCTGTAGAACTTCTTTGTATTTGCTTATCTCTTTAGAGACCACTAATACCTCTGAATCCTTTCTTGTATATATCTTAGTAGACTCTGATGCTATAGGAGTTTTTATTGACAAAGACCTTGTAGAGAAGCACTGCTTGGATATATGCACAATTGCTAGGACTATACTAGTCTATAATGTCAATAAAACTTAAACAATACAATTAAGAGATAAACTGGTAGAAAGGTAAAATATTCATGATTTACTACCCTATATAAGGAAACTTGCTTCTTTAGAACTTTTCTTTTTTGTATTTTTCAGTTGATCCATGTTCAGTAACTCTTTCTAGTATCCATACTCATCTGCTTATTTGCTTTTCCATGCTCTGGAAGCACTTGCTAAGCATACTAGCTTTCTTCTAATTTAGTCTCTCTATTCTAAATAGTTTCTGATTACTTAAGTATTATTATTCCATGCTTATGTAAACAGAATTCTTACACATCAGAATAAATCTACTATTATTTAAGAGTAGTTATTACTTTCAGGAATTCCCATTCTGTTCTCTTAGGATTTTCTGGAGGTAAGTATATAATTGATATTTCTTAGACAATAAATTTAGAATTTCCTGGAGATTTGAAGTGCCTTACTCTTCCACCTAGTCATCCCAATACTCTACTCACTGTTCAGAGTACTAAGAAGTAAGGAAAACTAAGAATTTAAGGATCTTTAACATTCCTATAGGATAGAATAAAACCAGGTGATTGTATTTTTATAACCCAGCTGACCTCCAAATTTTTTACCCTAAACCTCTGTACTATGGCTACTTTCTTATAGATGTATTCTATAGCTTACATGCAAATGTGGATCCTGGAAAAGACAAATCAGATACTCCCTCCATATTTGGAAGTTTGAGTTAGTCTTTGTCAAAGACAACTTTGATACCTTTCTCAATTATTACCACTGGGATCATACAATTAAGCAAACTCTAGGAGCTGAATCTATGCTGTCAAAGATATATCCTCTTTCACCTTCAGAGCAAATGGAGCTGGATGCTTTCCTTGCCAAAAACATCTATATGAGTAGAATATATTCTTTGAAATCTCTTATGGCTGTACTAGTATTCTTCATCAAGAAAAAAAATGGTTCACTCTGATTAGTATAGAATTACATGATGCTCAACTTCATAATAGTCAAAAAAAGTATCTTTTTCCTCTCATCTCCAAACTTATCTTATAACTTTGCAGTGCTAAGTATTTCACTAAACTAAATATCTGCTGGAGTTTCAACACTGTACAGATCAAGTCAGGAGACAAGTGAATGGCTACATTTCATACTAACTATAGACTATTTGAACCCTTGATGATATTCTTTGGCATAACTAATAGTCCCACTATGTTCCAAACTATGATAAATGATATTTTTAGAAACCTTATTACAGAAGGGATCATGATTGTATATCTAGGCAACATTCTTATATTTACACAGACATTTAAAGACCACTACAAGGCAGTATATATAGTTCTAGAAGTTTTAGCTGAACACTAGTTATATTTATATTCTGAAAAGTATGATTTTGATAAGCAGTAAATAGAGTATCTAGAACTGGTCATTTCTGAGGATTAAGTAAAAATAGACCCTATGAAGGCAGATGGCCCTAAATTTTCCAACATCTCCTGAACATACACATTTCACCACTAATATAGTGATTTTTCTCCCAGTGTAGTAGTACCAGTACCATCCTCAAAAAGAGGCACAAAAACTCCTTCAAAACCTGTCTCTATAACTTGATGCACTGTCATCCCAAGATGGTGATGTGAGAATGCATCAAACAGCTCAGAGACTACACTAATAGTTCTGCATAGATGAGGTATTGGGATATGTTTATGGTAGTTGAGGATGAATTGGTTTGAGAAAGTCAAGGTAGCAGATGAAGAGAGTAAAAGGTTTTTTTGAACATAAGATTGTAGATGATTGCCAAGTATAAGAGAAAGCAATGTCATTTTGCCATATCCTAATATATTATAATCAGTTGCACTCAGGCAAGGTCCTCAATATTGAAAAAGTCAACATACATCATTAGCATCTTAGAGATACCACTGCTCACCCTATCTTATTTTCCAATTAATGTTGTCAAGAACCTATTAGTAAAGCAATGAGGAACAAAAAGCAGAAATTTGCCTGACTCTCACAACACAGTCACCATACTTAACCATAATATTCTGTAGATTAAGAACAGCTAGTCCAGAAGTTTGAGGTAGAAGTTGCATATGCTACAGCTAGATCATGTTTAATTAGAGAAACAATTGAATCTTTGGTTCTAGCCTTTACAGTGCTATCCTGCACCAGCATGATGTAGGTGACCTAATTAGGAATCTCATCTTACACTCTTAGTCCAAGAGTATTATAGGTTTTTTAAGATTGGTGAAGTTTATACAAGAGAAGGAGGAGTTTAGAGCATACTACAATATCAAGCCCAGCTGGATTTTGATGAAAATCACATGATAGCAAATCTTCTATAAGACATACTCAAAGGCTCATCTAACAATATTTGCTCAGGCTTCCTTAGTACAGCTCTCACAATACACACTTGTTACATTTGTCTATTACTCAAGACAACAAGAGAAAGATTGAGTGGCTGGTTGAGATCCATCTTCTTTACAAGAGTATTGAATAGTATTTCTTCTTTCTCTAATAGGTGAACAACCTTATGAGTTTTAGGTTTCTAGAATGGAGAGGTAGCTACTAGAACAGGTTTTTCTTTAGAGATACTTTCCAGAAACATGCTTGTTCAAAGAGTGAGCACATCCTCATCATGGATTGCTCTGTAACACACAGTGTAGTCATAGAAAGCTTCACCTGAAGTATAAATAGTATGGTAGAAGAATGATATGCTCGCAATAGTAGATTAAGGGTTAATATCTTAACCTAGAAAAGAAAATATTTTTTGAGGGTTACTCATTATGACATATAGATGGCCTAGGAGTGTCTTCATGATAATGTGAGTAAAGAGGTACCAGGAGAAATACCATAAGACCATAGTTGTTAATATAAATAAGTACAAATAAATTTCAATATAACAAGTGTTGAGAGTTAGAATTAAGCTTAGCTTTAGCATATCTCAAGTGTTGTAGCAACCACTTATCATAATAACAAATAATAATACAAGTGAGTAAATTTCTTAAAGTGGATATAATGTAGTAAGTTCATAAGAGAACTCAACAAGAAGTCTCTGCTAAATTAGAGTTCTATATATACAAAACATGCTTGGTCTGTGCTACTAATAATTAAGCCTGCCCTATTGTCCATGCTACAGCCTTATGTCTACCTTATTTCCTCCTCAAGGCTACCATGTTGTATACATGTGCTCTGACATCATCTTCCAGATCCTTCCATCATGTTCAAGGCCTATGAAGTCACATCATGTGACCTGTTATGTGACTGCAGTATCACATGCCTCTTCATTGTCCAAAAGAAAAAGAAAAGAAAAGAAAAGAAAATCAATATAAAATCAGAAAAATAAAAATTGTTAGTGTTCAAGCATCCCATAACATCAAGATGATAATATTCTATTTCCTTTTCCTATCTCTATTCTTATGAGTATGGATGTGCTTATCAGAGTTGTGAATATTAGACTTGACTTTATTTATTTTTATTTTATTTTCTTATTTTTATTTTATTTTATTTTGGTTTTATTTTTTATTATTTTGGACTTAGACTAAGTCAAAGGAGTGTGATGTGATATTATGTGTACATTGCTTCTTTCTCTCTTACCACCATCTTGTATGGTAGCACTTATAAGAGAATTAGCAAATAATATATTTTCCACCTCATTAAACATTTTTTCCTACACTGCTCTAGCACAAACACACTCTAACCTAAACATGGATGATATTGATATGGGTCCTCCATAAACAATTCTAGAGAATATTCTATTTTCTCTAAAGCTTCTTTACTTCTATACCATGAACAGATGGAAATATAGAATAACAATCCATTATGAAGTAACTAAGTTGAAGCTGAGTATAATTCTTGTTCTTCAACTTCTAATGTAGAAAAGAACAACATCTCCAACAATTTGGAAACTGGCAATGGTTCTAGGCACAGAAAGCAATGCAAAATTAATAAAGCTCCAGCTCTAAACAACATATTACCACCTCATGAGGCAAGTGGTCAATACATCCTGAATACATAGCAAGAAGTTTATAAGATCCCTCTGGCTTATGATATCAACCAACCTACTAAACCTAATACTGTCAAGTTCACAAACAGTGGACTTAGTTTTTTTCTATTTTATTCTCATTTGTTATTTTCTTTTTGTTTTATTTTCTTATTTTTATATTTTTAGAACATGGAGTTAGGATTAGTGACAGTCATGAGTTATGAGATGCAGAGAATGAAGTAGAAGGATCTAAAACAAATAATGTCATATAATATAAATGTTGTAGCAACTACTCGCTAGAATGGCACTTGTGATATACTGACTTTAGCAAAGCTCTCAGTAGGCTATCTAGTAGTGGGAATTACAAGAGAACTCGACAAGGAGCCCTCGCTGCATTGATCCTCTATATATACTACAGACTCCTAGTCTGTACTACAACAATAATTACCTGCCCTTATGTCCATGCATCATCCTCATGTCCTATTACTCATCCACATGTGTTTTCCTTAAGACCACCATACTTTCTATATGTGCCCTGATGTCATACTCTTAATCTCCGCTATATATATGCACACCATATGTACACCATGAGGAACTATAGTCTCTTGATATCACTCCTAACCCTAACTCCTATCTAGACTCCTCTCAATCCTTCTAGACCATTAGTTCTTCCAGACCATTTTAGACTCTGTTACATGACTTCCAGGTCACGTGCTCTCCATCCGTTGTAGACTAATAATAATACTAACTATCTTTGTCTGGCTAACCCTAGCCAAAGTCTGTTCACACTCTTGTCTTATAACAATGGATACCACATGTTAACCTCATGTTCTACACATGGTCGTTTAGGATAGGGTGCACAGTAGTAAGCATGGACCATCAGTAGTAGTATATAAGGTAGACTAGTTTGTAAAGAGATCTCTATCAAGTTCTCTTGTGTTCCTCTAATACAAGAGTTGTTCTTATATCCAACCCTAAGAATTAAAGATCATAACAAATGCATGGGATAGTGATATCTATCTAATCTCTATTTTTAATACTATGAAATTCCTGGAAATTGATTCCAAGAATATATATACTTCTTTACTATACATAGCTAACTTTATTAGGACTAGAAAAGTTATAAATAGTGAGGCAAACAATATTCCTGAACTAAAGGGTTTTGGTAAAGTGGCCTGGAACTTCATATTCTTCATCTACAATTCTAAATGGGATTCACTTTCCTCTGACAAGTACAACAACTTGTTCAGAACAAAAGTTTTAAGCAAATTTACTCTGAAATCTCCAAAAATCAACTTAGGTCCAACTTTAGGTATACTGAAGAGTAAAGTGGCTGAAATCATTAAACTCCCTTCTCCTATCCCTGCCTGCCCTCCTAAGAAAGTGTTGGAAAAATACAAGTTTTTTGACAAGAGAAATAATACTATGACCAAGGCTAAAAAAAACATCCAACAATCCTATGCTCAAGTAGCAAATCCTAAGGTATCTAATATCCTCAAGCTAAAGAAAAATTATCTGAATCTACTAGCCAATAAAATCAAAAACATCCATAGGATCATCAACAATACAGACAAGACTAAATCTTGTATCATAATGACTACTAAAGGTCTATCACAAAAGCAGATTATTGTTCCTATGGGCCAGGCTAATGTCAACAAAATTTTGACATTATCCAGCATTCATGTTGCTAATATTAACAGAGCCCTTAGGAATATCAAGTCAAATGTCATGATAGATTACATTTGACCAGAAGCAAGTAGAGTTACTATTGTCTCAAACTCTATAGCATCAGCATCCAATCTTCAAGTCATAGAGAACTATGTCAAGAATGTTGACAATATTATGTCAGAAGATATCCAAGCTCCAAGGCTTCCTCAATCAAAGTCCTACTTAAAAATAATAGGAATTATGTATCTTATGGAAAACACTAACATTCCCATTAACTCAGAATTCATTGAAACTGTCATCAAATTAAGCCATATATTTAACAACTTATCACTCACTTTTAGACCAAGAGTCATCAAGATCTCACCCAACTTTAATATGGTGATTGTCTAGATAGACATTTGGGATGTTCAAAGTGGTAAGAATGCCAAAATGCTAATCAATAGATGTTTCAATGTGAGAAGCCACATTACTACCATCCATAGAGCAAACATAAACTCCAGTGTTCCCTAGTGTAAAAATTGTTAGAAGTGGGGACACACTACTTTTGTGTGTAGAATTCAAGGTTCAAAATGTGTCAAATGCAATAGTCCTCACAAGATAGAGTATCACCAACACTTTATATGGTGCTGTAAATTGAACTTCAAAATTAATCTGCCTAGACTTGAAACAAAACAAGGGGAACTATATCCCTATCATTTCAAATGCTTTAATTGTAAAGGTAACTATCAAGCTGACTTCAACCTGTATCTTTTCTGGAAAAACCAGTTCAATAAAGAATGGTACACAAAGAAATATCAAGAAATCTGTGACAACAGGAACAAATCAACTCACTCATCTATGAGTGGCATTCAAGAATGATTATAAAATATATCAATATCTTTTCTCAAAATGTTCATAAGAACAATTTGCTTACTAATACCATTTTGGAAGCATAAATAGAATTTAACATTATATTTATTCAAAAACCATCTTAGTCAATGATATGATCTATTCCTAGTTCTTTTAATAAGAAAGGGGAGGATTTGGTAGGAGTTCCCAACCATTCTAACTGGATAACATTCTCTAAAAATCCATCAAACTCTCAGGATTCACCAAGAGTCATCATTTACATCAATATACATCTCTCTAATATTTGTTTTTCCCTTTGAAAGGATTTTTTTAATCATAGGGATATTTCATGTATTTCCTTTTTCAATTGTGGTTCTATTTATTTCATGATTAACATCTATTCTGACTCTTCTCAAATAGCTTTAAAGTATCTCAAGGATACTGAAGCTAACATTAATAATGTTCTTATTATGACAGGCAACTTTAATATCAGAAACAGTTTCTGGGATCCTTTTTTTCCCAATCATTTGACCTATAGTGATTTACTTACTAATATTGCTGACTTTCTAAATTTGAGTATCTCTAGTGCTATGGTCCAAGTTTCTACAAGATATGCAGACAACCTCAATGATTCAAATTCTGTCATAGATCTCATATTTTTCTGACCAAATTCAGATGAATTTGATAATCATACTATTTACCCTGATTAGAAATCATCATCAGATCATGCTCCTCTTACAGTGAAAATTTCAATTTTTGCAGAGAATATTCAAACCAGAAAATGAACCATCATAAAAAATAGCAATGGAAGAATCAATTTCATTGCTGAAGTCATTGAGTTGATCAAAAGACTTAATACCAATCACATCAATAGCAAGGAGAATCTTGAGCACATTATACAAGAATTTGCAAATAGTATGGATGACACCTGGTGTAAATATCACTGAACATTTGAAATTATGGTGGAATGAAAACTACAAGAGATATTTTAAGATGTACAAAAATTCAAGGTGCTTAGAGGATTGGAAGAATTTCAAGAAAACAGTCAAGAATACCAAATGGGATTTTTTTGATACCAAAATACAAGAAATTTCAAACAAGAAGAAAGATTCTTGGGAGCTTATGAACTGGGTCAAGAAAAGAAAGCTGCCAGCCATTAAATCAATCAAACACAATGGTTATCCATATCTTGAAATCAAAGACCTTTGGTAAGCCCTTTATGAATCATTCAACTCTGTTAAGTGCAGTTCACACTAGAAGTGAAAGTCTACAAGATAGACTTAGAGTTGTACAGACTTGTGGAACAACCTTGGCTTTGACTTATGTGCTGTACTATCTGTCTGCCATATGGTTGTAATTTCTGATGGAAGAAAGAAGTCCAAAATAAAAGTGAGTACTGATTAGTGTGTTACTGTTGAACACTGGTGATTGAGTTCAATAAAAGTTATCTTTGTCGATTATCAGACTAGTAAATTATAATGTAACTACTAGTCTTATATACAAGTACATACTATAGAAGATGCTTGGGGTTTCAGTGGTATAGCCCCTATTGCACCAAGTGGAGATTTTAGTATTGAGACACTAACAGAAGTATGACTCTACCATGAAAGACTGAGTCAGATAGAAGTATCTCTAGATTGTTGTATTACTGTTATGTAGGCATATTGCAAGGAAGATAGCCACCATAGAAGGTAGGCTTTTAGATTAGATGTTGATAAGAAGTATCACCATGGGGATGTATTTTCCAGATGGATAGACTTGGCATATGACAGTATTCCCCTCTTAGAACTGAGCCTTTAAAATCTTATTAAGTTTATTTAAAGTCTTATTAATTTTACCTGAAGAATTTCATGATGGTACCTAGGTGTTGTGACAACCACTAGACACAAAGTCCAATAATCACACAAGACAGCAAAACTCTTAGTAGGTTATTGATATAGAGATCATAAGAGAACTCAACAAGGAGTCTCTGCTGAATTGCTACCCTATTTATATAAATTACATGTGGTTCATGCTAATACTAATTTAACCTTGCCCTAAAGTCCATGCCTTGTTCATGCCTTGTTCTCATATCTTTCATAAGAACACCATGCCATATACATGTGCTCTAACATTATTCTTCTAGCCTCTTCTAGTCCAGTCTAGGCCTATGACTTCACATGATGTGATATGTCATGTGACTGCAGTCACATGCCTCTTCATTGTCAATAAAAATAAAAATAAAAATAAAATCAAAAGAAAATAAATATTAAATCAAGAAAAATATATAAAATAAAAATAAAAATGTTACTACTCAACCACATCATAACACTTGGTTAATAATACATAAACAGAAAAAAGAAGTTTTCACCTTTTCTCTTGTATCACCATGTCTTCTTCTATTTCTTTTGACATTTCCTTGAATAATGCTAAGATGCTCAGAGAGTAGCAATAAAAAATACAGTGAATACATAAGGAGAAGCAATAGCTCCTGGCTCAATTGGAAGAGGTAGTGAAGGCCCATCATATCAAGTGTACAGCTCAGAAAGTACAGAAAGAAGTAGAGGCCAAGGTAAGAGAAAAGGCCAAGAAGCAGAGGCTTATAGAAGAGAGAAAGAAGAAAAAATGGATGGAGTACCTCCAACAACTACAGAACAAGATACTAGCAGAGAACATCACTCTCTTGGGGAGCACTGAAGGTTCTTAGATTGCAGGAACAAAACACAAGGAGAACATCTTAGGAGATAAGAAGAAGTAATGGCCTTCTAAGAAGACTAAAGGAAAACAACCAGGAAGATACCATGGGTGTTAAGATCATTGACAATGGACTTGACTTTTATTTTTCATTTTTCATTTTATTTTATTTTGTTTTGTTTTTCTTTTATTTTTTCTATTTTTAGAACAACTCAGGTTAGGGTTTATCAGTCACGCTGTCACATCAGTCACAAATTGATGGCGTAGTCACAAGACTGATCACAGGACTTGGGAGAAGGAAGTAGAAGGTTCTAGAACAAAGTGACGTCATACCGCATGGACAACACATGCTGGCCTCATGTTATACTCATGGTCATTTAGGGTAGGGTGCACAGTAGCTAGCACGGACCATGGGTGATAGTATATAAGGTAGACTACTTTGTATTAGGAACTCTATCGAGTTCTCTTGTGTCACTCCAATACAAGAGTTGTTTCTTGACTTAAACACTTTGAATCTTGAATCATAACAATGGGGATGTTGGAGTCAAGATAGGGGATACTAATCCCTATGAGAGGTGTGTGTACCACTCAAGATGAGTAAAAAAAATTATCTTATTATTATTTTTTACTGATAATTTCTTCTTCATAGCTATTCTCTTGCTTGCACCAGTTGCATTACCCTCAAGTAGTGATGTAAACCCCACACCAACACCAACTCTTCTACCACTATCTCTATCCATAGTAGAGTTTTAAGTATCATTGAAAAAGCACTCTGGGAGCTTGTAGATGAGTACTGAGATATAGGGAAGTCCTGGAGGAACTTGGTAGAGGGCTAGGAGAAGAATATGGCCCAATTAGCAAGAATTGGGGCTGTGATGGAGTGGAAATGGTGTTTGAGAGAGGAGAGTAAAAAGAAGAGCAAGAAAGAAAACAGAGATAACAAGGAGGAATCCAAGGATGGCCCTGGAGAAGATTAGAAGGAGGTAGAGAAGAGAAACCCGTTATCTACCTTCTGCTAGTATATTTTTTTTGTTTTTTGTTTTATTTTGAAATTTACTTTGTTCTTTGTTGTGTCCAACTGTGTGAGTAAAAGAATTAAGAGTTGAAATGAGAATGAAGTCTGAAAGTTTGAAAAGAAAACTCTATAAAGAGTACATAGAAGCTGGGATTAAATGAAAACAAGCAAATAGAATATACTAAAAATTAACAAAAGGAATTCCCATTAGAAGTATACAGAGATAGAGGACAAGTACAGCAGTGTGATTAGAACAAAGAGAGTAGACTGGGCTTGGTAGAATATGCAATATGAAAATTAGATACCAAGTCAGTTACATAAGTAAGTTCAGATGCAGGGATTCACTCAAATTCATCTTCAGTGTCTTTGTTCTCTAGCCAGATCACCTTATATAGGAGTTTGCATGCCTGTCAGTGATCAATTTCGGAGCCCACTATCCAAAAAAATTTGTATTTAGGTTTCTTATTGATTATAACTAGAGTAGGTGCCAGTTTTGTTCTCTTGGGGAAAAAGTTGGACATAGTAGGTTTAAGCATGGACATATGGAAAACTGGATGAATAGAATACATAGACTTTGGGAGACTGAGGGTAAATGATAGTGTACTAGGCTGGGAAATGATTTCATAGGATCTGAGATATTTTTTGAAGAGTTTTTTTGAAGGCCAAGTAGTCCTAAAGAACTGAGCCTTGACAAAGACTTTGTTGCCTACTTTAAAATCAGGGGTAGGGGAATGTGGTGCATCAGCAGACTTCTGATAATACTGTTGGGCCATAGAAATTTCAGCTTTGAAAATACTCTATACCTCATTGAGATCTATAGTAAAGTTGCAGGCTCAAAAGAAAGCAATATTGTGTTCAGGGTAAACAGTGATGTTTAGATAATATCTCTTATTAGCAAAGAATGGAGAAACACTAGTAGTAGCACTTAGAGCATTGTTGTAAGTAAACTTCATAAGAGGTAGAAGTTTGGACCAGTTGTCTTACTGGTAATTACAATATACATAGAGGTATTGCTTGAGTGTTTGATTCATGTGTTTGGTTTGTCTATTATCTTTGAAGTGGTAATCTGGAGTGAAGTGAAGCTACATGTCCAGAGTAGTATCTAAAGAATAGAAAAAGTTAGACACAAATTCTAAGCTTTTATTAGAGGTAATATGGAAAGGAACACCATGTTTGGAGAACACATGAAAAACAAACAGACATGCTAAGTTTATGGATATAATGGTATCATGGATGGGAATAAAGATTATCTGCTTGATGAGCTAGTTAACTATAACCAAGATAGTGTCAAACCTAGAGAATGACAGGAGTTTTTCAATGAAGTCTATGGAAATGGAATTCTATAGTTGTTTAGGAATAGAGAGTTGTTTGAAAGATCTATAGGGCTCGTGATGTTGTGGCTTGGATCACATACAAGTGACATAGGACTTATAGAATTGTTGTACGTCAGTATGGAGACTGGACTAGGAATATCTGTAACAAACTAGTTCTAGTGTTTTATTTTAACCATAATATCTGGTAAGGATGTGATCATGATTATACTAGAGAACACATGTGCAGAGATTACCAGTGAATAGTATATATATTTTGTTATCAAGAAAGAAAAGATTATTTGAATCCATAGACTATTGGCCATCTGCAGAAATATGTTTTATAAGAAGAACAGTGGCTTGTATAGAGACTACAAGTTGTTGTTGAGTGAAGATTGGTTTGAAGTTGTGGAGGTTGACTGTAGTATAGCCAGTATTCTTCTCTTTTGGATAGATATCCTACCACCTAGTAAAAGCATCTGGTTTGGTGGCAAGACAACTAGGATGGAACCTGATGACAAGGTTGAACTGAGAGAGGTACTCAGACTACTATGCTTATCTCTGGGTTAATACCTTGGTGGTGAAAAAGTACTCAGGGTTTTTGTAATCTATAATAACATCAATAGGATAGGCTTGACCTTCCAGATAATGTCACCAAATTTTAAAGGCTTCAAAAATAGCAAGTAGTTTCTTATCATGTATGTTGTATTTTAACTCCATCACAGTGAAAGTGTGGAAGTGAAAGGCCACTGGATGGACTTCATTTTATTTATTAACAATGGAAATAATTGCAGTGAGAGTATAGTCCAAAGCATCAGTTTTCACAATGAGTTATATATTGGGAATCCAATGAGTAATAATAAAAGCAGAGGTGAATGTCTTCTTAAGAGAGTTGAAAGCATCACAACAGAAGAAGTCAAAAATCCAGAGAATGTCCTTCCAGGTGAGGCATGTCAATGAAATAATAATGTCTAAATAGTTGAAGATGAACTAGTGATAGAAATTAGTAAAATCTAAGAAGGATTGAATATTCTTGACTTTCTTGGGTTCCTGCCAGTCTTGAATAATCTTCACTTTGTCATCAGATATAGTAAGACTAGGAGGAGAAAAGATGTATCCCAGATACTTTACTAACTCAGAGTGGAATTTGCATTTCTCTGCTTTGGCATAAAGACTAGTCTTGTAGAGATACTTGAGTACTTCTTCAATATGCTGGTGATGTTTGAACATGTTATTTGAGTAGATGAGTATATTATCTAGATAGGTTACAATATAAGAATTCAAAAGGTTAGAGAAAATATCATTCATAAATCACTGAAAGGCTATGGAAGCATTGGTAAGACCAAAGAATATTATAGACTACTTAAATAATCCATAATGTGTCCTAAAAGCAATCTTTCATTCATCACCAGCAGCAATGTGAACTAAATGGTAAGCATGGCAAAGATCTATCTTTAAATAAACCTAAGCTTTGTAAGGTAAGTCTAGTAAATTGGAAATAAGTGGGAGTAGATAGCAATTCTTTTTGGAAATGTGATTAAGACTGGAAGTCAATATAGAAACATAGTGAACTATTTTTCTTTCTGACAAATAAGACTAGTACACCATGCAGAGAAGAAGTTGGTCAGATGAAACTTGTGTTAAGGTTTTCCTTAATGAATTCCTTAAGAGTTTCTTGTTCAGATGCTGAAAGGGAGTATATAGGGCCAACTGGAGGTTGAGTACCTTCTTCCAGATTGATTTGGAAGTCATAAGGATGATGAGAAGTAAGAACTTCAGCTTTGGTTTTGCTAAAAACATTGGTGAATTCATGATATTCAGAGGGAATATTGGAAAGGTCAGGAGCTTCTGCAAGTTTTGTGGAGTTAACCTGAATGTATGTTGATAAGGAGTATCACTGTGGGAACTTATTTTCCAGACGGATAGACTTAGCATATAATACTATACTACTGAAACTCTGAGTATTTCCTATAGTATATACTTGTATATAAGATTAGTAGTTATACTGTAATTCACTAGTCTAATAATCAACAAAGATAACTTTTATTGAACTCAATCCCCAGTATTCAATGGTAATACACCAATCAATACTTACTCCTATCTCAGACTTCTTCCTCTTATCTGAAGTTGTAATCACATAGTAGACAGATAGCATAGTACATAAGCTGAAGCCAAGATCATTCCACAAGTCTACATATTTCCAAGCCAATCTTGTGGACTTTCACTTCTAGTGTGAACCATGTCTGACAGGAAGAAGGATAATGGAGGAATTTGTTCAGGAATTCAGAAGAGCAGTAAGAGGTAGTAAATATGAGGAGAGACCACTAGTGGAAGAGTTTAAAAGAGGGATAAATATAATAATATGCTAGAGACTTATAGAGTCAGAATAACACCCTGGTTCTATTGAACAATAGTATGATAGGACAATAGTATTAGATAGAAATTGGAGAGAGGGCAGGAGGGAAGAAGAGAGGTTGAGAGAAAGATAAGAACAAGGGCTACAGGCTCCAAGGTTAAACAATGTAGGGGCATAACAGCAATAGTTGCCACAGTCTCAAGTTTAGCTGAGAAGACAGGAGGTCTCTCAACAGTAGGCACTAATAGGGCCTGCTCTGATGGAAGAAGTGGAGAGGACAAATGTGAAGATGGTATGTCCAAATTAGTGGGCAGAATTTGCACCTTAGAAACCATATGCAACAGATGTAGATAGAGAAAGAAATTACTATAGCTATGGAGAATTTGGCCACTTTGTGCAGAGTTGGAGAAGATGGAGAATTATGGGCCAAGAAAGAAGAGTGGAGTATAAGAGCAATCAGAATAAAAGACAGGACAATTTAAATAGAAAAGGAGATCTAATAGTCCTCAATTAGATCTCAATAGCAGTAACAGATTTGCAATGCTCAGTAGAATAATAGATAATACATCCTATTGCAATCTGAACAATGAGGACATGTTGAGAGAAATCACAGTGAAGATTGGGCTAGAGAGGATAGATATATAGGAAAGAGTGATAGTAGAAACATTGTTATATAGTGGGGCTACTGGCCTAGTAATGAGTTCAGAGTTCACAAGAAAGCAGAGGTTTTTTTCAAGTTGAAAAAAATAGAAAATCTGATATATGTGAGAAATGTGAATGGAACATTCAATAAAGAGGGGTCAATAGGAAATACTGTGGAAGTGAACATCTATTACCAAGAACATAGGAAAAAGATGGAAATTGATGTAATCAGGGAGTAAAAGTGGAACATAATTTTGGGGATGCTATGGCTTGCATGCCACAACCCTGAAATTGATTGAAGAACAGAAGAAGTAAGGATAACAAGGTTCCCAGAGGAAGGTGGGAAGCAGTAGAGACCAAAGCAGGGGAAATCAGGCTAGTAGAAGCAAAATAAAGAGGAAAAGGGGGAGGAAAAGGAAAGAAGATGAGAGGAAAGAGAATGGGGAAAAAAGAAAAAGAAAAAGAAAAAGTCTAGGAAAGAAAGGACAATTGAGGTGAGAAAGCTAGTAAAAGAATGAGAAATATAGGGTGAAGAGAAGAAAGCAGCAAAGTCAGAAGCAGAGGCAAGGAAGCTAGTACTAGAACACTTCCACAAGTAGATTCAAGTCTTTGGGGAAAAGGCCAGTGAATGGATGCCTACAATGAAACTATGGGGCCACACTATTAACATCAAAAAAGGGTTTGTGCCAAAGAAAGGGAAAGTATATCCATTGTTAAGAGAAGAAAGAAAAGAGGTGCAAGAGTTCATTTCTGAACAGTTAAGGAAAGAGTACATTAGGTTCTCAAAGTTGCTCCAGATAGCACTAGTGTTCTTTGTAGGAAAGAAGAATGGGAAGAAGCACATAGTACAGGACTATAGGTATTTAAATGAATAGACTGTAAAGAATAATTACCCTTTATCCTTAATTTTGGATATTGTAGAAAACATAGGTACAAAAAGAGTATTTACAAAGATGGACCTAAGATAGGGGTATAATAATGTATGAATAAAAGAGAGGGATGAGTGGAAGGCAGCATTCACCACATCAAAGATGTTGTGGCAACCACTAGACACAAAGTCCAATGATCACACAACGAGCAAATCTCTTAAGGTGGATATCTAGTGGGGATTTCACAAGAGAACTCGACAAGGAGTCTCTGCTAAATTAGAGTCCTATATATACAAAACATGCTTGGTCCGTGCTACCATTATTTAACCCTACCCTAATATCCATGCTTCATCCTCATTCCTGCCTCATGTTCTACTCAAGGCCACCATGTGTATTCCATGTGCCCTGACATCATCTTCTAGACCCTTCCATCATGTTCTAGACTTGTGACGTCACACCATGTGACATGTCATGTGACTTCCTTGTCACGTGCCTTCTTCATCATCTTTTCAGAAAAATAAAATAAAGAAAAAGAAAAAGAAAAGTAAAATCAGAAAAAATAAAAGAAAATAAAATAAAAAATTGTTAGTGTTTAATGTCCCATAACAAAAGGGGTCATTTGAGCTGACAGTGATATTTTTCAGATTAACAAACTTACAAGCGACTTCTCAAACCATGATGAATAAAATCCTATAAGATCTCATCAACACTGGGAAAGTGGCAAGCTTTATTGACAATGTAATTATAAAAAAAAATAGAAGAGAGGCATAATGAAATAGTAGAAGAAGTGGTGAAGAGATTGGCAGAGAATGATCTATACATAAAACCAGAAAAATAGAAGTGGAAGATGAAGGAAGTAGGGTTTTTATGAGTAGTGATTGGGCCAGAAGAGATTAAGATGGAAGAAGGAAAGATAAAAGGCATTTTGGACTGGCAGGAGTTAAGGATGTACAGAAGTTTTTAAAATTAGCAAATCACTATTGCCAATTTATTAAAGACTTTGCAGTGATAGCTAGACCACTATATGATATGATAAAGAAAGACCAAAAGTGGGAGTAGATAGAATAGTAGAAGAAGGCATTTGGGGAATTGAGGAAGAAGTTTATAAGAGAACCAGTGTTGCTAGTGCCAGACTCAGAAAAAAAAATGAGGATGAAAGTAGATATATCAGACTATGCAACAAAAAAAGTACTATTAATGGAGTGTAATAATGGATGATGGAGGCTAGTAGCTTTTCTCTCAAAATCTCTAAATGAGACAGAGAAACTACAAAATTTATGATAGATAGATATTGGTGTTCATAAGAGGGCTAGAAAATTGAAGACATTTGTTAGAGAGTACAAAATTCAAGTTTGAAGTCTGGATAGACTATAGAAACTAGATATCAGAGATGGAAATCCATAGAGTTGACAAGGGTCCAGTGAGGATGTCTGAGATGGAATTAAAACTAGTGATTTATATTAGAAGAGATCTAGGAGTGTAGATAAGAAGAGAGATATTATTTGTGAATTAGTATAGATGTGGCTAGATTGGAATATGATAGAAGGCTACCAAGAAGGCTTACTTAGTAGAGAAAGACAAAGCAAAGAAGAAGGCCAAATAGAGATGATGTGAGAAGAAGAAAAGAAAATATGCTAAGGAGAAAATGAAGAAATAGTGGAAGGAGATACTTGTATAAGAATCTGATATTCTGAAGAGTGTCAAAACCCCATATTTAGTGGGACAAAAGTGAGGAAAGAGGATCCTCAATATCTCTTCAAAAGATAAGGCATAGCTATAGCCTTCAAAGAAGATAAAAGGAAAATAGATGAAAAATATCTACAGTGAAGAAGCAGTAAAGATAGAAGATGAAAACTCCTGTAACAAATGTGTGTGAGCTGGACAGGACTGTATAATACTATGTAAGTAATTAATTAATTATTTTCTAGCTTTCTTTACTAATTTTTTCTTTTATAACAGATCTCTAGCCTATATAAGATACATTGTTATTAAGCAGTGATATATCTCTGTCCAAGGTAATACTGACAGCCTTAGAAAGTAAACCCTACTTATAGCAGGATTCTGGAAGCTATTGAACAAAAGTGCTTTATAAGTAAGCTGAGAAGGTTTCAGGATGATTTTGAGGTAAAGTAAAGACTAGAGAAGAGAGAAAGAAAATAGAAAGAAAGAAGTGAAAAGGGTAGCAGGTAGAATCCACTGGGAGAATTCTATAGAGGTTAAACCTAGAGAAGAGATAGAGAATGTGGAGAAGGAGTTGGTATAAATATTGTCTTTTTACTCCTGTTAGATAATTAGTTTTTTTATTACTTTATTAATAAATCTTGTTTTTGATATCTAAATTTGAGAGTGAAAATAAGTAAGAAAAAAAACTAATTAGAATTATTACAAGAGGAAAAATAAGATAAGAAAATAAAGTTAAAAAACAAGAGAAAATTCTATTGAAAGTACATAGAGGCTAGAATTGGACTTTGTAGTAGTGTGATCAAGACAGAGGGAGAGGTTTGGGCTTTGCAGGGTAAGTACTAAGAAAATAAGTAACCAAGTCTATAGTATGAGTAGGTTCAGTGATAAAAAGCCACTCAGATTTATTCTCAGTTTTTTTATACTCTAGCTAAATAATTTTGTAGAAGAGCTTGCAAGCTTTTCTTCAATCAATTTTAAAGTTCACAATCTGTGAAATTTTATACTCAAGTTCTCTATCAATGATAAGTAGTACTTGATAGGTTGAGTTTTCTCAAAGAAAGTGTTAGTAGTGGCTAGTTCAAGCATGGATACATGGAAGACTGGGTATATAGACTCTAGAAGTTAAAGAGTAAATAACAAAGTATCAGATTGGGAAATTATTCCATAGGGGTTAAGATATCTTTTGAAACAATTTTTAAAGGACTATATAGCTTTAAAAATTGAGCTTTCATAAAAACATTGTTATCCACTTTAAAATCAGGTGTTGAAGATCACAATATATTAGCAGTATTACAATTCTAAGCTTGGCTTAGATTACAACTTAGGAAAAGACTTGAAAAAAGATGATAAAGATGATCAATTGGTAAAGCATAAGGATATATGTCTGTATTCACTACTATATATGCCTAATGATTACAAGTAATATGTATAGCATTCTTGAGAAAATAATAATTAAGAAAGAAGGAAAATATAAGGATATCTCTACTATTATATGAGACAATTTTCTGGATCAGCTTACTTGATGAGAAATGATGAAAACAGTATGACTAGAGACATTTATTGTTATAAGATGATAAAATAAGGACAAACTTTGATAAGATATAAATAGAATAGATATAGACAGTAGTATTATTATTAGTCTACAACAGGAGAAGGGCACATGACCATAAAGTCACATGACATGATGTCATAGAGTCTAGAATGGTCTAAAGGAGTCTATGGGTCTAGAAGAGTCTAGACAATAACATTAGAGAGCATGTACACTGCATTGCTACTATATGGTTAACACATGGACATTAGGGCAGGGTGCACAGTTGCTGCACAGTCAACATGAGGTAGACATATGGCCTTTAGGGCAGGAGGTGCAGTAGACACATTGTTGTAGCATGGACCACTAGTAAAAGTATATATAGAGTAGCAATACAATAGGGACTCCTTGTCAAGTTCTCTTGTGATCTCTACTTGATATTCTACTGAGAGATTTGCTGCTTGTGTGATTATTGGTCCTTGTGACTAGTGGTTGCCACAACATTTATAATAGAGATATTTAGAATGTTAGTTATAAGAGAACTCTTTACTACTATTATAGTATACTTGAACTCTTATATATTATTTTTATTTTATTTCTTGAATGATAAAGAGGCATGTGACCATAGTCACATAGAACATCATATAACATTATGTCATAGGCCTAATATATGATAAAAAGAACTAAAAGAAATAATGTTCAAGTACATGTCTATAACATGTTTACCTTATGGTATACATATGGTATATTCATAGCTGACACATGTTTATTAGGGTAGGGTTATTTATCATTGGCATAGATCATGTACTATTAGTATAAATAGGATAGCAATATATTGGAAACTTCTTGTTAAGTTCTCTTGTGATTCTCACAAGACTCTTTGCAATATAAGACTACTTAGTATATTATTGACTATTTTGTTTAGTCATTGCTACCACTGCCAAACCCTATAGTGATTTCTTCTCTTAATAGTTACTAATCAACTCTGCTAACCTCTACAGTCTTCCTTCTTAATTCTACTAAATTCCACCAAATTCTATATATACTGTCAACATCTACTTTTGAGTCCTTCTTGCATACTCAATATATATTTTCTCTTTTCCTCTTCTGGTAATATTCTAGTTGTTTTTAGTAGAGTTTCTGACTATCTGACTATCATCATTTCTCTCTTATATCAGCACAGTTCTATTAGATTGGAATGGACTTCTTTAGTATTTAGAATAGCCACTATTTAGAGAAGTCTCTATTTTGTTTTCTTAGGACTTCCTGGAAGCATACACTGACAGTGGTCAAGTAGAAAAGAAGTTATGCTAGGGTACAACAAGAACTATGTAACACTGGCTCTTAACTATATGCTAAATAATTCAGAGGAGACAATATTGTTATAAGACAAGAGTGTGGACAGACTTTGGCTAGGGTTAGGGTTAGCCGGACATATATAAGTATTATAATTATTAGTCTACAACGGACATAGGGTTAGGAGATAGGCATGTGACCTGGAAGTTATGTGATAGAGTCTAGAGCGGTCTGGAAGGACTTAGGGTCTAGAAGGATCGGGAAGAGTCTAGAGATAGAGTTAGGGTTAGGAGATGACATCAAGGGACATAGGTTCCTCATGGTGTACACATGGTGTGCACATGTACAGCGGAGATTAAAGGTATGATGTCAAGGCACATGTAGGAAGCATGGTGGCCTTATGGAAAACACATGTGGATGAGTAATGGACATGAGGTAGAAGCATGGTGGATGGACATGAGGTAGACACATTGTTGTAGCATGGACCACTTGTAAGTTATATAAATAGAGGAGCAATGCAGCGAGGGCTCCTTGTCGAGTTCTCTTGTAATTCCCCCACTCTTTACTTGATAGCCCTACTGAGAGCTTTGCTAGTTGTGAGATCATTTGTCCTTGAGTGACGAGTGGTTGCTACAACAAATATCAGTGTTAGGAATATATAAAAAAGATAAAAACAAAGATAAAATAGTAGAAAAGGATATATGAAAAATCTATAAGAATACTTGTAAAATACAAAAAAATATTATTAGAATGATTATAAAAAGAAATGGATAGAGAACATCCACTCATAAATATGTTCTCCTACTAGCATACTTCCAAACAGTGAACCTTACACTATGTAACAAGCTTCTTTGGAAAATCTAGTAAATAGATTGGATAGCTCCTTAAGAGCCCATTATAACACTATCCATCTTAGATAATGCATTCCAAAGGCATTCCTTAAGTCAAACCTTATGACTGAAAATACCAGCTGATACTCACTTTGTCAGCATTTTCCAGGCTTCTAGAACTCTCTAAATCTGCCCAAAAGTAATAGAAGATACTAACAATACTCAATAAAATAGTGATTAAATCACTCTTGAGTAGGGGAGTTCAGATGGGAGGATCTCTCTTTCACTTCACTTCACCTTTTACTTACATTTTCCCAGTTTCACATACAAATGATTCTCTGCTATCCTCTTCACAACCTCTTCCACCAACTCATTATGTCCTTCTTCTCTTTTTGTCACAATGATTACATTATCAATGAAACTCATCACTTTCCCAGTATTGATGAGATCTTATAAGATTTTATTCATCATGGTCTGAAAACTCACAGGTGAGTTTGTTAGTCCAAAGAACATCACTGTTGGCTCAAATGACCCCTCTGGTTTTGTGAATGCCACCTTCCACTCATCTTCTTCCTTTATCTGTATATTATTATAACCCCATCTCAAGTATATCTTTGTAAATACTCTCTTGGTACCTATGTTCTCTACAATGTCTGAAAGATGAACTCATGCACCTTCTCCTTCTCTTCCCTTGATAATGGATACACCTTCCCCTTCTTGTTACAATCAATATCTCCTGAATCCAACATGGACTTGGGCAAAGGGTAATGACGACATAATTGACTGCACCACAAGTATCTCAGTCAGTGCCTCATGTAGTAGGTGCAACATCCTTACTTTAGCCTCATGGACTATGACTTGATTTCCTTGTGTACTATGGATGCTTTTCTCATAGGATATTCTAATATATAGTGTAGATACTACTCTGTATTCCTTACACTTTACCAATTGCACATATCTCTCATTCTTCCTCAAGTCTTTGCCTAAGTTGCAATCTGAGCCAAGTCTAAGGTCATAACACTTCCTTAGTACATATTCTTCCTTTGTCTTAATATTATAATCTTATAATTTTCTAGTGGATATTCATTCACTGGCATTTTTTCCAAAAATCTAGATCTACTTGTGAAAGTGTTCTGATACTAGCTTTTTTGCTTCTTCCTCCAACTTCACTGCTTCTTCCTTTTCATTCCATATTTCCCATTCTTTTGTTACTTTTTTTATCTTTATCATTTTTTCTTTCTTTCTTCTCTTCTCATTTCTTTCCTACTTCTTCCTTCTACTTTTGCCACCCCAAATTTCTCTGCTTTGGTCTCTACTACTTCCCACACCCTTCTGGGTACCTTATTATCTTTACATTTTCTATTCTCCAATCAATCTTAGGATTGTGGCAAGTGAGCTATAATATCTTCAAAACTATGTTTCACTTCTGTCCTTCTATTACATTGATTTCCATTCTTTCCCTATATCCCTGGTAATAAATGTTTACTTCTACTGTATTTTCTATTAGCCCCTCCTTATTGAATATTCCATCTACATTTCTTATATATATAAGTTGTTTAATTTTCTTCAGTTTGAACCTCTGCTTCCTTGCAAATTCTGAACTCATGACTAACCCTGTTACTCCACTATCCAATGATGCTTCTACTGTTACCCCTTTCTGCATATTAATCCTCTCTAGTCCTATTTCTACTGTGACTTCTCTTAGCATGTTCCTATTGTCCAGATTACAACAGGATATATTATCCATTACTCTACTGAGTATTGCAAATATGTTACTGTTGAGATCTAATTGAGGACTATTAGATCTTTCTTCACATTTAAATTATCCTTATTATTCCCATTATCCTTGTATTCCACCCTTCTTTCTTGGCCCATGATTTATCTTCTACAATTCCACACTAGATGGCCAAATTTCCCACAACTATAGCAGTTTCTCCTCCTGTCCACATCTATGGCATATAGACTATGCTATGCCAATACTGTCCTTTAAGTGAGGCATACTATTATTGCATTCATTCTCTTCACTTCTTCCATTGGAGCAAGCTCTGCCAGCACCTACTGTTGCTGAGCTCCTGTCTTCTTAGTCATACCTGAGACCTTAATAATTATTGCCATTGTGCCTCTTTTTGGTTTTGCCTCGAAGTCTATAGTCTCTACTCTTGTATTTCCCTCAATCTCTCTTCTTCTCTCTTATTTTTCCTCTAGTTTCTGTCCAATGCTATTGCCCTATCACACCACTACTTGATTGTGGATGGTTAACATTCTGACTCCATGAGTCTTCAGCATATTATTCCATTCATGCCATGTTTGAATTCTTTTACTAATAATCACCCTTCATATCCACTTCTTCTAGCTACTCTCCTAAACTCCTAAACAAATTCCTCCATTGTCTTACTTCCTTGCTCCAGCCTCCTCAACTCTGCTACTTTTACCAATTGTCTCCTTCTCCAAATTCTTTCTTAATATCTGCCAAAAACTCTCCTGCTGTCTCATATTCCAACAATCTCCTTTCCAAGTCTTCCAATATATTCTCTTTCCATACATCTGCCCAAACATCCCTGCATATAGGATAATACCTACTTAATCTGTTTCTTCATCATTGCTTTCCTCATCTTTATCCTTATGTATAATTTGCATGCTATTACAAAACTTGAGACTCTTGATGAGGTTCCATCAAATACCTATAGCCTAGCTACTTCTATGCTTATTGCTGCTACTGCTCCTATCCCTCCTTGTGCTGCTAAGAGTATTTGTACTTAAGCCTGCAGTATTGCAAGCTATTTCTGCTATTATTGAGCTAAAAGCTCATAGTTTATTTGGCTATGTTGGCTCATATTATAAGGAGGAGGAGACAAAATTAGTGAGAGTAATGATGATAGTAGTGGTAGTATTGGAGGGAATGGCATATATAAAGATAATAGAGAGGAGCTAGTGCTAGCCTTACTTTCTAACTCATACTCTGAGTTTGAAGCAATATCTGAAGCAATCTCTGTGAGTACTAGTAGGCCCTCTTCTTGTTTTACCTTGCATTGTCTACTGACTATCTAAACTACTGACTGCTGCTTTAAGGGAATTGTAAACAATATTGACCTAAGGAGATTACTTTACTCTAAACAAGATTTTAAGAATACTTGTTGTTTATTTGTGTAAATAGATTACAAGTGAACCTGTAGTACAGAGCTGATAAAAGAAGAAGGTATCTAACATGTTCACAAAAGATGATATATCTGAAATGTACCAGTGAGCTTTGATACAAACAAATAACTAGACTTTCTCTGTCTAACTAGTATTCCCTTATGCCTAAGGCCTAGCAGTTCT
Organism: Leucocoprinus gongylophorus; assembly: GCA_022457215.2. NCBI lineage: Eukaryota > Fungi > Basidiomycota > Agaricomycetes > Agaricales > Agaricaceae > Leucocoprinus > Leucocoprinus gongylophorus. Next base: position 34,798 of record JAJOHK020000130.1, read on the forward strand.
TCTTGATGTTGGGTGTATTATCCATGGTTGAGGATGATGAGGGAATGAGAGAAATTTGTAGAGAAGACCCTGTGTTAGGTCGTTTCAAGAATAGGATATTGAGTTTTAATGTTATAATTCAATGATCTTAGGGTTAATCAAAGAAAAAAACCTTGTATTAGGGTTAATACAAGAGAACTCAATAGAGAACTCTGTACAGGATTGTCTACCTTATATACCAAAATTCCATGGTCCATATTCTACTACTTTAGTCTACCCTAAATAACTATGTGTTTGTTTTAAGATCAACATGTGTTAAATATGCTGTATGATATCATCCTCCTATTGTTACCACATGACTTGTGACCATGTTATGTGACATGTGACATTTTGTCAGTGATATCATGCTAAACCCTAAGTTTAGAAGATAAAAATAAAAGAAAAGAAAAGTAAAGTAAAGTAAAGTAAAGAATATTTAGAAAAAACTCAAGTCTAAGCTTTGTAACTTTGACAATAGGAAGTCAGGTTTTTAGAGGTAGTAATTAGACCAAAAGGAATAAAAATAGAAGAATAAAAGGTCAGTAGAGTGTTGGAATAACTGACTCTGAAAGAAGTCAAAGATATACAGAAGTTTTTAGGATTAGCTAATTATTATTAGTAGTTCATTTAAGATTCCACAGCAATAACCAGACAGTTAAATAACCTGATAAAAGAGAATTAGAAGAGAGATTGAACATAAAAGTAAGAAGAGGCATTTAGAGAGTTGAAGGAGAGGTTCGCCAAGAAACTAGTATAAGTAGTACTGAACTTAGACAAAAAAATAAGAATGGAAGTTGATGTGCCAGATTATGCTACAGGAGATATATTATCCATGAAGTGTAATGATGGAAAGTGAAGACTACTAGCATTCCTCTCAAAATAAGATAGAGAAGAATTACAAAATTCATAATAAGATGTTAGTAGTAATAAGAGGGTTATAAAATTAGAGACATCTATTAAAGGACACAAATTTCAAGTTCAAGGTCTGGACAGACCATAAGAATTTAGAATATTTCATGAAAGCATAGAAATTGAGCAAAAGACAAGCAAAATAGATATTGTATCTGTCAAGATTTGATTTCATCTTGAAATATGTACTAGGAACAAAAATGGGAAAGATAGATGGACTTAGTAGGAGCCTGGACTAGAAAGTAGGGACTGAGAATGATAAAAATAATTCAATATTAATTAAGAACCAATGGATTTGTAGCTTAGCAGAACTAGTAATAAAAGGACCAAAAGTAGATATAGTAGAAAAAACTAAGAGAAAAGACAAGAAAGTAGTTAGAGTAGTAGAGGAGTTAAGTTGTAAGAAGAGGAATGGCAAATAGGAGGAGACTTGGTATTAAAAGAAGAAAAAGTATATGTGCTGAAGAATGAAGAGTTGAGGGTGGAAATAATCAAATTATACCATAACAGACCAGTAGTAGGGTATGAAGAAATATGGAAAATGACAGAGTTGGTGATGAGGAGTTATTGGTGGCTGGGAGTAACAAGATATATGAGAAAATACATAAAGGATTGTGGTATATGCCAGAAGATGAAAAATAAGACAGAAGCACTGGTGGGAAAGTTGAAATTAAGCAAGATACCAGAGAAGCCATGGACATATCTAACAGTCAACTTCATTACTAAGCTACCAATAATAGCTGGAAAAGATGCAATCCTAGTGGTCTATGACAGGTTGTCTAAGATGGTACATTTTGTAACAACAACAAAAAGAATGTTGGTAGAAGGCTTAGCACAGTTGTTTAGAGATAATGTTTGGAAGTCATGTGGGTTGCTAGTGAGTGTGTTGTCAGACCAAAAACCATAGTTTACAGTAGAGATAATAAGAAAACTGAATAAAATGTTGAGTATTGAAATAAAGTTGTTAACATCATTCAATTCACAAACAGATGGTTAGACAGAGAAGATGAACCAAGAATTCAAATAGTACTCAATGTTCTTTATCAATTATAGACAAAAGAATTGGCATGAATAGTTCTCAAGTGTTTCTGTTTATAGTAAATTATGGTAGAGAATTGAGAATGGGAGTAGATATTAGAAGAAAAGGAAAAGTGGAGAAGGTGATAAAGTTTGTAAAAAGAATGAGGGAAGTGCAGGAAGAAGTAGAAGCAGCATTAAAAAAGGCACAAGAAAAAATAAAACAACAAGCAGATAAGGGGAGAAGAGAAGTAGAAGAATGGAAAAAAAGCAATAAGGTAATACTGAATATGTGTTATATGTCAAGTCCACCCATTCAGAAGATGTCTCTACAGTGGTTATACAACAATCCAGATATCTAGTCTTCTCTGATGAGGATACTCCTATTGAACTCAGTCTTCTATGGTAAGGTTCTCCTATCTTACTCCTGTCAGTATTTCACCACTAAAACCTCCACTCAGGGTGATAGGAGTAATATACTGAAACTCTAAGCATCTCCTATACCTTCTACTTATATATAAGACTAGTAGTTATACTGTAATTCACTAGCCTAATAATAAACAAAGATAATTCTTATTGAACTTGATCTCTGGTATTCAATAGTGACACACTAAATCAGCACTCATCTCCATCTCTGACTTCATTTACTCCTCTGAAGTTGTGACCACATGGAAAACAGACAGTGCAGCACATAAGATGAAGCCAAGGTCATTCCACAAGTTTGTATCACTAAGCCAACCCTGTGGACTTTCACCTTCTGGTATGAAACACATCTGACAACATGAAAGACTTAGTGTTCAAAAAGAAACCAGTGAGGAAATTGGTAGACTGATATATAGGTCTATATATCATTACTATTCTATTTTATTTTCTCTTAGATCCCTAAAAAATGAGCTAAGATTATCACCATAGAAGATTATCACCATAGATATAAAAATTTGAGATATTAAAACCAACTTTATTGAGGAGGTTTCTTATCCAAATAAGCTAATGGCCTCAATCAGAAAGGGCTATATGCTCAGCCTTAGTTAAAAATAGAGCTACTACTATCTTTTACTGGCAACTTATCCAGAATATTACTTTGTAAGCTATGAGAGTAAAGTAACTAGTTATAGATTTATACAATTCTGAATCTTATACCTGGTCTGAATTAAAGTATATCATAACAAACTCATTGTTGAGTCTATCATAGACTATTTGTCAGAGTTGAAGATAATAAACTTAACAATTTTTTATTTTCCTTTCTGATTTTTATATTATTTTTTTTAATTATCAGACTATCAAATTACAGTATAACTACTAGTCTTATATACAAGTTGAATAGTTAGAAAATACTTGGGGGTTTTAGTATATAACTCTGAGTAGAGATTTCAGATTTCAATGTTAAAATACTAAAAGAGACCAGATAGAAAAACTCTGCTATGAAAGACTAAATACTTAAAAAGTTAGTGTTAGAAGTGTAAACAATGGACTTAACTCTTTTTCTCTATTTTTGGACTTAGATGGAAGATGTAACATAACAACACACAATTATATGATATAAAGAATGATGTGAAAAGTTCAAGAACAAATAATATCATATGATATAAAAACAGCATATTAGTCCTGAGGCAAGTATATGTACTTTAGAGTAGAGTAGTTGTAGTATATGCACAGACTAGAGTCTGTGATATATAAGATAGACTAGTTTGCACTTGGAACTCTATTAAGTTCTTTTGTGTCACTCAATACAAAAGTAGTCTTTTATCTTTATTCAAAGGCTTAAGTTATAATACTTAGAAGATAGTTATATCACTGCTGTGAGAACATGTTACAAACAAGATGGCCATTATGGAAGACAGGCTCTTATTAAACATATTAGGAGAACATAACCACCATAGAGATATGTCTTCAGGATAATGTTACAACTTAAACCTCAAAGCATCAAAATAAGAGAGAAATCTCATATTAAGATTAATATAACAGAAATTAATAGGGTTTTAAGCACAAAGTATTTAACTTATATACACTGGGCTCATAGTTTGTGCTACACTCAACATAGTCTACCCTAAAGAGCATATATTAGCTATAATATCAACATATAGTAAATATGCTATATAATATTATTGTTCTGAAACCTTCTATATTATTTTGTGTGACACATAATTATATGACTGTGACTGTAACATGTAATAAATATGTGACATAGTGTCACATCATGTGATATTATACTAATCCCTCACCCTAAGTTCAAAATAAGAAAATAAGAATAGAAAAGAGAATAAAAATAAGAAATGGAATAAAAATAAATAAAGTTTACTATCTTCAACTCTGACAGATGGGTGAACTTGTAGTGGAAGAGCCTCCCATCCATATATATTATACCTACCTCAAACCTACTTGATGTTATGGGTTCAATTTCTTAATAGTTCTTTGTGTTAGGTAACTGCATAAAAAGGTTAGGATATTGATACTCCATACATAATTCCTCCTGTAGGCACAGACTGCCATTACATCCTGTGTAATAAATTGTTGACTTAAAAAAAAAAAAAGATGGGTGAACTTGACATATAACAATTCTTTATGATATAGTATTATATGACACATTATGTACAATAGTCACATGTTTTTACATTATCAAAAATATAGGAGTTCAGAGTATACTATAACATTCAGTATTTTAGATAGTTATAATATTTGTCTTATTATATCTTCTAGAATATCTCACTTATTCTTCTTATATTCTTTAGATATATAGCTATAGATACTAATCTATATCCTTATTTTCAGACTGATAATTATACAAGATATAGTATATGACAAGTCACTCAAAAGAATAATGATCTTATATAATGTAACAATAAAGTAAGAGTTTATTAGATGCAGTTCACACTTCATTATCTGAAACCTAATAATGAGCTCTTGGAAGTCTAATTAGCAAACATGTATTATCCAGTTATACGGAATACAGATATTAGAATGACCTTTGGCTTCAGTTTGTGTATTGCACCTCTACTAGCTGTACTGGTTGTATATTTCAGAAGAGGAACTTATGATGTTTAACAGACAAGTCCACCAGAAGATAGGAAGGTATGTCATTGCTAACACTGGAAGATAATGCTATTTTTGGTTGATTTTCAGGATAAGGCTTTTACAGTATAACTACCAACTTATATAATAAGTATGCTACTGAGAGTAGTTATCTAGAAATGGAGACTGTAAGTGAGCTACTCTAGTTCTGAATGATTCTTAGATATTGGAGGTGGAGATCCATGGAGTTGTCAAGAGTTCAACAAAAATATCCAAGGTGGAATAAAGGGTGTAATCTACATTGGAAGAGGATAGGGAGTGTTGATGGGAAAGGAGGTGTTATTCATAGGTTGGAATGGATGTGGCTGGATCATGATGTACCAGGGTTCTTTGTTGAGTTTCACTTGCAATTCTTATAAGATAATAATCAAGTAAACTATAACTCACTGCAACTAAGTGGTAGCCACAGCATATTTGCCTTAGTTGCAACATAAGCCTTAAGATTACAACATTTGGCTTTATTAATTTCAAATTCTCAGGATTCTTCCATCATTTGGATTATGCTTTTTCCATGAGTAAAAGAGAAATTGGTGAGTGAACAAGTGAATTTTGTTGCCATCAGAGATGCCACCATTTTTATTTGTCCACTGTTGTTTTTAGAATCATTAATTTTTCTATTGTCAAAATACATAATTATTCTTTGGCACCAGTTGCTGACTTCATGAAAGTTTCCATCAAAGGTCTCAGGGTGCTTTGTTTCTCTTTCAATCCTTTCCATCAATTGACAAGTGTCTGACTTCTAAAAATCATGATAAGGGT
>JAJOHK020000131.1:0-40287 GCA_022457215.2 Leucocoprinus gongylophorus
AAAAAAAGCTGGAAAGACTGCTTATACTTGATGAGCAAAGTTAATACAATGACTATCAGTGCTGATACATTTGAATTGGAAGCTATCATGAAATCCCAAGACATGATTACATCCAGGATGATTTGTTGTCCTTGTCCACTCAGTGATATACTGAAATATTCTAAGCTTGTCAGATGTACATAGCTACATTTTTGTGGTATAAGCTGCCAATATTCTGGTAAAGTAGAAGTCTGATTCCCTATTCTGGAGTAAAACTAAGCAGTCATCAAGGTGTCCATCCAAACATCTGCATGTTGACCCTACCCAAGCCTGGGAATGATCATACACATAGTCTGGAATTGAGTATTGGTTCCAATGAATATGCTATAGATGTTACAGTGACAACTTACAGAAAGATATAGGAATCTGGTGCTTGAATGGTTGTACATTGAAATGAGAATCTTTAAGGGTATGTACAAACAAGCATTCCAGGAGTGAAAGTCAGAATAATTGCAGTGTTCATTGAGTGAATAAACAGACAATCCAAAGAACAGAGGTCAGAATTCAATTATACAAGTCACACTGATATGCCATCCTTAAACCATCTCAGACTGTAATGAATGATAACATAAAAATGAACTCTCAAGGGTACAAAGATATCTTACTATCACAGATTGGGATCAGCCATCTGGACAAGTCAATCAGTTGCTTCCTAGATCATTTCATGGTAATCCTGAATAAAACCACATTGACATCATGACAGATAGTCCATTGACTAATTATTTGTAGATTATTCAACACTATACAGATAAGAAATGAAGTCAAACTAAATGTAATTAGTCATCATCTGTGCTTAATCTTTGTCATTCACAGTATAGTCTGCCTCATTATACCATACTGTTATTAACTGGTATCTATCTCATATTTTGGCATCTAGTAGATGTTGAAGACTTTGAGTTAGTGAAAAATAAAAACATGTTTGCTTTATGAGAGCAATTGTTGAAAAATTGGCATAAAATAAAATTCAAGTCTGCTGCTAGTTCATCATTTTATATACAGCAAACCCTGAGGCAATAGTATTGACCTGTATTTTAAACTATGGATCACATTGCCATCCATAAGTTGCATTACTTGCACCACTGGTGACAGCAGGAGGTAGAATTGTATCAGCTGTAGAAGTTGGAGCTCAAGTAAAAGATACATTGGATGTTAATGCAGAGGATGTCAGATGTGGAGATAGGACATATCCAGATGTTCTTAGTCTTTCCAGACCAAGATGAGTGTTGCTGGCATCTAGAAAATCAAGGAGGAACCTGACTAAAATGAGTGTATATATGGATATCAAGTCAATGGTTACTCACAAACAGATTTCTTATCACATGTCCTGCAAAACAGGAACATTTTCACACTAAATTGTGATCCCTAATGAGTGAGCGAGTTAATGGGACAATTGAGAAAAGAAATCTGTAAAGTTTCTGGTAATCAAAATATATACTAGGCCCAGTAATCCCTACTCCAGATAATCCTAGCCTTAGGGAAATGAATATCAAGGAATTCCTGCAATCACTTATTTTGTAGATTTATGATATTAAAAGTCCTAGACATGTGAAATAATATGCCTATTTCAAACATGGACCTTGAAGATTGAGTGCTTCAAAATGGCAAGAGTACAGTCAATTATTCTTGTTTGCTTTGTCTTCAGCAAAACACTTTAGCATTACTTCTATTCTTACACACTCAGTGCTGGAGACCATAAGTGGTTTGTATGAATTGCAGGACATGGTGAAAGGTAGAACAAGAATGTGTGACTAGTCATATCACTATAATAATTATATACTATCCTTAAATGAGAATCAAGTACTATAGCAATCACAACTCTTCTATCTTTATTTGTCCAATGATGTCTAGTAATATTACCATCATGAGTTACTTACTTGAGCATTGACTGTATCATGCAAATCAGAATAATCCCATAGGACTTACTCAAATACTTTGTCAACAGTTGAATAAGACTCTATCAACCCATATAGAATTATCTACCCTGCCTTCTTTCCTAGTTGTTGCTATTGGAGGTCAATAAGGGCCAATGCACAGCCACTTGCACCCAATGACAACATTGCCTTGATTACACCCTACACACACTTTATCATGTATGATCTAAGAAAGCTTTTGAGACACTAACAACCATTAGAGCTAAATTGAATGATTAGTTGGATGTGCATGTGGTAGTTGTCTGGATCATGAGTGGCATCAAAGAGCTTCTCCACTTTTCCAAACAACTCCTCCCAGTGCCCATTTATTAGACTGTCTATATATATCTCCATATTCTTTTAGACAAGGAAGCTTTTATCAGAAAAGCTATGCCTATCATGTTCTCCCATAATGTAACCTGCCATGTATCTGAGGTTCAATAGCAGTGAATCACTGGTGACAAATCCCTCTACAGTTGAATAATATGCTTTAGTAGCTTAAATGACCTCAGCTCTCGAGTCTATCTCCAGTGACAACCCAAATGCCTCCAACAGATGTTGGTCTCAGATCTATAGTAGTATCAGATGTCCATCACATCTCTGATCAACAAGATGGGAAACTGCTTTCATAAGTTTGTGATCATCTCTCTCAATCAACTTCATCCAAGATAGAATATCATTCTAAATATGCAGATTGTCATGACAGAGACCTCGAGGATATAGCATGGACAAGGGTAAAGAGCATGATGTCAACAATCGGCTGCACTAGAGTAGTATCAGTCAGTGCCTCATGTAGTAGGTGCTACAGCCTGACTTAGTCCTCACTGTTTCCTTCTCTCTTTGTCATATTCTTGTACTCATGTATGCCTTGCTGTCTCTCTTCTTACTCATATATATAGCGTAGCTAGATACCTGTATCTGTACGCTTTACCACTTGATACATATCCCTTATACTTCCTCAAGTCTTTGCCTAAGTTGTAACCTGAGCTCTAGCTTAAGGTCGTTACACAGATCAATATCCCTCATTGTGGACAGCTTGAGACCTATCTCATCCATGGCTTCACATTCATACAAATAATAAGCCAGTAGCCCAATGTCATCCAAGCTTACAAAGTCAAGTTTCTACAAATTAAGCAATAAGCAGTTTCCAAGCATCCTGATAAGATAGGAATCCTACATTGGCTCTTTCAAAAGTATGCCTTAATTGAAGAGAAGGGGTTTGGGAAGAGTTGTGTCCTGAAGATTGATCAGCTGTCATCAGGATTCTATCTTGAATTATCATACTAAGGATATTAGAGCAACAATATCTACAGCATATAATAAAGTTTTAGATTACCTTGATATGCCTATGAGCATTGGTATGATTGTCTTCTGGTAACTCTAGTTGCAAATGGCACTATTCTTCCAATCTGATTAACCTTTGTTTCTCTTCAGGTAACTATGGAGACAATAAAATGTCAGCCAATAAGAAAAGACATGAAAAAAAGTTGCATACCATTTCTATCCAGTCTATAAAGAATGGCCAGAATTTTTCAAGGATGCTCTCAAATCTCCTAATAATCTTCAATGGCAGACCCAAACCTTTACACCAGTTGGATATATATTTGCACAGAACATTGTAAAATAGCTTATCCTGGAACATCAGACATTTGCTAGGAGTCTCATCTGGAAATACACAAAGTAATTCTCATAGCTTTGAAATTCTCTCATCTACTAATTCTATTCACAGCAAGAAATGTCACTAGGAAAGAATGATATACCTCATAAGATCCCATTCATCACATACAGATCTTTAAAAAGACACAGTACTTTGGTGGCCAAAACAGTGTAGTAATGCCAATTCTCAAGCCAGTATTCCCCTGATCTTGTCTTGTTAAGCAAGAATTTTATGAAGGATGTATAATAGAAGAAAATGTGTACAGATCTAGGAAACAGCTCTCTCCAGAATTTCTCTCTTTTTGGTGTAAATGTGAGAATGGACTGAAGCTTTGACAAGGCATGTTTCAAACTTGCTACAGTGTGGCCCACAATATTAGCCAGCACATATAATGAAATTTCAGATCTGCTGCAAGACTGAATGGTCAAATGGTGTGATAAATAAGGAGAGCCTATTCAACAATAGAGAGATATTTGTGAGAAATGCAACTCATAATTATCTGATAGAATACATTGAGTTCTGTAGTCACACTTGACTTAGTGTTTGATTGTATCTGTATTTCTTTCTGCAAATGAAATGCAAGGAAAATGTCTAGCTGTTGCTCAGGAAACAAATCTGGATCCATGATAAATTTGACAAGGATGGCAGTATATATCCAGAGCCCTGCTACCATCAAAACAAGGATATCAAGGGTATTTTCCAAAGGCCATATGGTGTTGACATAAGCAAGAGAATGAAGCTTGTCACAAAAATAGCACCTAATATTACTATCATTTCCCTCTGATATAGGCAGCTTGACCTTGATAAAAAGATAAGATCTGGAGTATAGTAAGAATTCACAATTAATATAGGATTCAGGACAACTGAAAAATGTCCAGAGGAGAGGAATCTTATTACTGTGCTCCTTCACTGACTTGGCCACAAGCTCCATGATCTTGCTCTGCTCAGAATCCCCATTGCATTCATCTAGGCCATTGATAATTACTGTCTTGTCCTGTACACCCATATTTTATCTCCCAAGTTCCAGAAATAGTTCAATGATAAGCTCACAAAACTGGATATCAAGTCCTTTAGTATGTAAATCTTGATTGTGCTAAGTCCTCAAGCCTAGTACTTGTCTATACTTGTCCATTTTTTCAACCAGTTAATAAGTAATAGTTGTGAAAAACTATTTGGAATCATCAACATATTGAGTACAAAAGAAAATGAACAATATGCTGAGCCTATATTGTGCTGTAGTCTTCTCAGCACATGATTTCACAATTGCTGATTTCCCTACTCTAGCTAGACCATACATCTATAGCAAGCAATATTGCTATGACTGGTTTATACAAGTAGTCTGAGAAGTTATATTGTGAATGTGCTACATTTAAGTCTCTTTGAGACAGTTAGATTTGTATAACTTGGTTTCATATAAGTCATAAGTGGTGGCAGAAATACTATTATTGTACAACATGTTGACACCTATAAAATTGAGATATTAGACAATGATCTGATAGTAATCCTAATATTTTACACTACTATAGACATTATACCCATGATTGAAGGTCATACCAGATATGTCAATCAAGATTGATTCTTGGATTTTGAAATATTTTAAATTCACAAAGAGAGACATTAATGGTAAAAAAGATCAAGAAGACAGGTTGAGAGTAAATATAGTTGCCAATTATCAAGCACAGTTCACACTGGGGATAAAAGTCCACAAGAAGAACTCAGAGATGTACAGACTTGTAGAATGACCTTGGCTTCAGCTTATGTGCTATGCTATCTGTCTGCTGCATGGTTGCAACTTCAGAAAATAGGAAGAAGTCCAAGTGGAGAGTGAGTACTAATATAGTGTGTCACCATTGAACATCAGAGATTGAGTTCAATAAGAAGTTATCTTTGTCAATTATCAGACTAGCAAATTACAGTGTAACTACTAGTCTTATATATAGGTAGATATTATAGGAAATGCTTGGAGTTTTAGTAGTTTAGCTTCTATTACCCTGAGCAGAGGTTTCAGTATTGAGACACTGACAGAAGTAACTCTGCCATAAAAGACTAAGTTTGATAGAAGTATCTCCGTCATAGAAGACAGAATATCCAGATGACTGCAGCACTGTTGTGAGGTATGTTGCAAGAAAGGTAGGCTTGTATGGTTGGGAGACAATATCACTGCAGAGATATTGTTACCAGATAGGCAGACTTGTAGATAACAGTATTCTTCTCTTAGAACTGAGCCTTCAAAGTCCTATTAAGTTTTTCCAAAGAATCCCATAATGGTACCTAAGTCAACAATATATAAACAAAAAAAAGTTTTTTTGCTTTTTCTTATATCATCATGTCTTCTCCCACCCCTTTCAACATCTCCCAACATAATACTGACATGCTTGAAGAGCAGCATTGGGAAATGTGGTAACAGTATGAGAAGAAGCAATACCTCTTGGTTTATTTGGAAGAAACAGTAGAGGCCTGTCATGTGGAGCGTATAGCTCAGAAAGCAAGGAGAGAGGCAAAGACTAAAGCAAAAAAAGAGGCTGAAAGGTGAAGGATTGTGAAAGAAAAGAAGAAGAGAAAGAAGTTGGAGTACATCCAACAAGTCTGGGATGAGATGATAGTAGAGAATACTATCCTATTGGAGAGAACTAAGAGATTCCAGATCATAAGATCTAAGTGCAAGAAGGTCACCTCCAGAGACAAGAAGGGGCAACAGCCTTCCAAAAAAGCTAAAGAGAAGCAAATGGAGAAGTACTGTGGGGGCATCACAGTTAAGATGGGGGATGCTAACCCCTGTAAGAGGTATGTGAGCACTAGGCAGGACTGCCTGGTGCACCACTTAAGGTGAGTAACAACTTTCTTATTATTATTTTTTCTAATGATTTTCATAGCTAATCTCTTGCATGTGCTAGGTACATCACCCTCAAACAGTGATGCAAGCCCCACATCAATACCAACCACCTGACCATGATCCCTACCTATGGTGGAGTTCTGAGTACCATTGAAAAGACACTCTGAGAACTTATGGAGGAGTACTGAAGAGTTGGAAAGTTCCTCCGTGACTTGGTGGAGAGTCAGAAGAGGAATATAGCCCAGTTGGAAAAGATTGGGGCTGTGATAGAATAAAAATGGGATGAGAAGGAGGAAAGTGAGAAGGAAGGAGATAAAGATGAAGAGGGGGATCCAAGGATGGCCCTAGGGAAAGTCAGAAGGAGAGGACTCTATTGTCTATCTTCTGCTAGAATAGTAGTTTTGTATTTATTTTAATTCAATTTCATTCTTTGTGATATAAATGTGTGAGTAAAAAATCAAGAATTGAAATGAAAATATATGTCCAAAAGTTTGAAAGGAAAACCCAAAAAAAGTATGTGGAAGCTAGTGATTAATAAGAAAAAAACAGACAGAATATACTAAGGAATTAATAAAAGAATCCCCATTAGTAAATATGCATCAGCAGGGGACAAGTGTAAACAGCATGGTCAGGACAATGGAAGTGGACCAGGCTTGGCTGGATATATGATGTAGAAATCAGATACCAAGTCAGTGGTATAAGTAAGTTCAGATGCAGAAATCTATCCAGATTCATCTTCAGTATCTTCATACCTTAGCCAGATCATCTTGTACAGGAGTTTGCATGCCCGTCAGTGATTGATTTTAAAGTCTACTATCTGAGAAATTTTATATTTGGGTTCCCTATCAATTATAACTAGAGCAGGGGCCAGTTGTGTTCTCTCAAAGAAAGAGTTGGATGTGGCAGGTTTAAGCATAGACATATGGAAGACTGGATGAACAGAGTGTATGGCCTCTAGAAGATGGAGGGTGAAAAATAGTGTACTAGGCTGGGCAATAATCTCATAAGATCTGGGATATTTCTCAGAGAGTTTCTTTGAAGACCAAGTGGTTCAAAAGAACTGAGCCTTGCCAAAAACTCTGTCACCTACTTTGAAATCAGGAGTAGAGGAACATTGTGCATCAGCAGATTTCTGATAATACTGTTAGGCCATAGAGATTTCAGCTTTGAGAGTACTCTGTAACTCATTGAGATCTATGGTGAAGTCACAGGCTCAGAAGGAAGCAATATTGTGTTTAGGGTGAACAGTAATGTTTGGATGATATCCCTTATTGGCAAAAAATGGAGAAACACCAGTAGTAGTACTCAGAGCATTATTATAGGCAAACTCCACAAGAGGCAGAAGTTCAGACCAGTTATCTTGCTGGTAATTACAATATACACAGAGGTATTGCTCAAGAGTCTGGTTTGTGTATTTGGTTTGTCCATCACCTTTGGGATGGTAGTATAAAGTGAAGTGAAGCTACATGTTAAGAGCAGTGCCTAAGGAATAGAAGAAGTTTGACACAAACTCCAAGTCTCTATTAGAGATGACATGAGAAAGAATACCATGTTTGGAAAACACATGAAGAACAAACAGATGTGCCAAGTCTGTAGACATGATGGTGTCATAGGCAGGAATAAAGATTGATTGCTTGGTGAGCTAATCAACTATGACCAAGATGGTGTCAAATCTGGAGGATAATGGAAGTTTCTTGATAAAGTCCATAGAAATAGAATTCCATGGTTGTTTGGGAATAGAAAGTTGTTTGAGAGATCCATAAGGCTTGTGACATTGTGGTTTAGATCACATACAAGTAACATAGGACTTGTAGAATTGCTATACATCAGCATAGAGACTGGGCCAGGAATATCTGTAGCAAACTAATTCCAGTGTTTTGTTTTGACCATAGTGTCCAGCAAGGATGTGATCATGATTATACTGGAAAATTCATGTGCAGAGATTACCAGTAGATAGTATATAAATTCTGTTATTAAGGAGGAAAAAACTATTTGGATCCATAGACCACTGGCTATCTGCAGAGGTATGTTTTGCAGCAATTAGGTCACTAGGAAGAGCCAAAAGGATGTTTCAATATAGGGTGTCCAAATCTACGACTGTAGCTGTGCAAAGAGAAGAGAAAAGGAGGACCATAGCTTGTATGGAGACTGTAAGTTGTTCTTGAGTGAAGATGGGCTTGAAGTTGTAAGGGTTGATTGTGGCATAGCCAGTATTCTCCTCTTTAGGATAGATGTTTCACTATCTAGTGAGAGTATCAAGTTTGGTGCCAAGATGACTAGGATGGAACCTGATGACAAGGTTGAACTGAGAAAGGTACTCAGACCACTATGCTTACCTCTGGGTCAATATCTTGGTAGTAGAAAAATACTCAATGTTTTTATAATCCATAACAATGTTAATGGGATAGGCTGGACCTTCCAAATAGTGTCACTAAATCTTGAAAGCTTCAAAAATGGCAAGCAATTCCTTGTTGTATGTATTATAATTCAACTCTGCCATAGTAAAAGTATGGGAGTGAAAAGCAACTGGATAAACTTCATTATTTTTATTAACAATAAAGAAAATTGCAGTAAGACCATAGTCCAATGCATCAGATTCCACAATGAGTTGAGCATTGGAAATCCAATAAGTGAGAATAGGAGTAGAGGTGAATGCCTTCTTGAGAGAGTTGAAAGCATTATGACAGGAAGAGTCAAATTTCCAAGAAATATCCTTCTGGGTGAGGCATGTCAATGGAATGATGATGTTTGAATAATTAAAGATGAACTGGTAATAGAAATTAGCAAAACCTAAGAAGAATTGAATATCCTTGACTTTCTTAGACTCTGGCCAGTCTTGAATAATCTTCACATTGTTGTCAGACATAGTAAGGCCAGAATAAGAGAGGATATATCCCAGATACTCTACCAACTCAGAGTGAAATTTGCATTTCTCAGCTTTAGCATAAAGACCAGCCTTGTGGAGATGCTTAAGCACTTCTTTTACATGCTAGTAATGTTTGGACATATTATTCAAGTAGATGAGTATATCATCTAGATAGATTATGACATAAACATCCAAGAGATCAAAGAAAATGTCATTCATAAATCACTGAAAGGCTACAGGAGTATTGGTGAGACTAAAGGACATTACAGACTATTCAAATAATCTATAGTGTATCCTAAAGGCAGTCTTCCATTCATCATCGTCAGCAATATAAACCAAATATTAAGTATGGCAAAGATCTATCTTTGAATAAACCCAAGCTTTGCAAGGTGAGTCCAGTAGATTAGAGATGAGTGGAAGTAAATAGCAATCCATCTTGAAGATGTAGTTAAGGCTGTGGAAGTCAACACAAAGGCACAGTGAACTATCTTTCTTCTTAACAAATAAGACTAGTGTACTGTGCAGAGATAAGATTGGTCAGATGAAACCCATATTGAGGTTTTCCTCAATGAATTCCTTTAGAGCCTCTTGTTCAGATACCGAAAGATATATTGGGCCAACTAGAGGTTGAGTACCTTCTTCTAGGTTGATTTTAAGGTCATAAGAATGATGAGGAGTAAGGACTTTAGCTTTAGTTTTGTTAAACATGTTGGCAAATTCATAATACTTGGAAGGGACATTGGAAATGTTAGGAGCTTCTGCAAGTTTTGTGAAATTAGCCTGAATGTCTGAAGAGTGAAGACACAATTCAAAATTATGGGAGACTGGGAGTTTTGATGTATGCAAGAATACTACAGTACCAATAGCAGCAATGTTAGGTCATCCAGAGTTAGACACAGAGGTCTCAGATGCAGGTATTGAAACCACAGAATCTAATAATTGTAAAAGAATGTCAGAAAGTGATGAAAATGCCAATGGTGTGTTAGCTGTAATATAAAAAGGAGCAAGATTTTCCTACAAAGATGGATGGAATTTTATCAATGTTATAACCTTAGAACCTTAGAGTAGATTCAAAGGTCAAACTCTTATATTAAAGAAGACACAAGAGAACTTGATAGAGAGCTCTTTACAAGATAGTCTACCTTATATATACTTGTACAGATGGTCTGTGCTAGCTACTGTGCACCCTACCCTAAATGACCATGTGTAGAGCATGAGGTCGATATGTGATGTCCATATTGTACAACATCACTTTGTTCCAGAATCTTCTACTTTCTTCTCTCAAGTTCCATGATCAATGTTGTAATCATACCATCAGATGTGATAGTGTGACTGATCACTTCTAACCCTAACCCTAGAGTTCTAAAAATGGAAAAATGTAAAATAATTCAAAATAAAATAAAAGATGAGAAAGAAAATAAAATAGATTAAAGTCCATCATTTTGTTTTCTTATAATCAACCCATTTATCCAGTTAATCAGTGGATTGTGTCAGGTAAGCCAGTTGTATCCAAAAACCAAAAAGCAGGAAGAATCAAGTAAAGTAACATAGAAGTCTAGATTTATACAATCACTGGTGGAGAAATTTATGGGTAAGTTGGTAATTTCAGAGATGTTGCTGTTTGATGAACCATCAAACAAGTGAAGAGCAGCTGGAGGAGTTGTGGATGTCTTTAAGTAGTGAGTATCCACAAATTTCAAGTCTACAAAGCAATGAGTAGACCTGGAGTCAACAAGAGCTCAGAACAGGATTTTATTAAGTTGATTCTAACCAAGGATTAAGAGAGATGTAAGAGAAATAAAAAGTGAATACAGGTAGATATTATAGGAGATACTTGGGGTTTTAGTGGTTTAGTCTCTATTACCCAGAGTAGAGGTTTCAGTATCGAGATACTATTAGGAGTAACTCTGCTATAGAAGACTGAGTTAGATAGAAGTATCTCTGTCATGGAAGATAGAATACCCAGATAACTGTAACACCACCATAAGACCTGTTGCAAGAAAGGTGGGCTTGTATGGTTGGGAGACAATATCAGTGCAGAAATGTAGTTTTCAGATAGGCAGACTTGCATATGACACCAATGAACTATATAATCTTATTTATAATCAAGCACTGCAACAGATTTACCACAATATTCACACATGATCAGTAGAACATATGCATATAAGGTTATACCTTGCTTTTTCCCTGCTGTCAAAGTCATGGGTTCAAATCCTGCACCTCTATTCAGTAGACCTTCTGTCTATGCTGAACTCCAGTGTACCCTGCTGTCTGCTTCTTCTAAACTTTAACTTCTATCCTGAAAACTCCATATTTAACCTCAGAGAACTCTTTATTCACTTGTTGTGATAACCATTGACTACTCTCTGTCAAGCTCTGGCTTGCTAGAACTGTGTTTTAGTACTTTGTGTTTGCTTATAGTGGTATAGAAATTGAGAATAAACAATAACAACAACATATGTATGTAATCACTGCAGTAATTGTCTATATGATAAAACCCCCTGAACCATCACATTCTGGGATATGAAAAACATGAAACTCAGATATTGTGAAGTATGATTGTATTTGGTAAATACATCTTTGAGGTTCTGTATTCCTACTCTAGAATACATATCCCATCTTTTGAATACCTTGATAATAATTGGAATCATTTCTCCTTACCCCCTTTGGTCTCTTATATGATTCTAGAAGCATTAGCAGCTATTAACACCATATGCATGAAACTAATACCACTCTCCTTCTATATCTTTGACAGAAACCATTAGTCTATCTAGTCTGTTTATTGAAGTATGAGTTGTGCTCACTTACTTCTTCATTCCCACCTTGTCATCACTTCTTATTAATTCTTCATTTCATATGCTGATATTTTACACCTCTGTTATTTTTATAGTCTCTATACTTATATCTGACTTATCTTCATTACTATGTAAATAGGTATATACTCAAACAGTTAGCATTTATTTTGTAGCTAGACTGTACTAGGCCCAGTTTATTTTCTCTAGTCCTAAATATGTCTTCAGTAAGTCTTGTTATTCCATCTACTCAGTTTCTTTTCTCTGGTACTAGTAACTCTCAAATACATTTGTTTATTCATCTTGAATCACTGCATTTCTATCTTCTCACTGTTGGTAATTCTAAACACAGTTAAAACTTCAAAATGGGAAATTTTGGTACTGAGAGATATATATTCTGTAGCCTATTTAAACATACTTAGAACATGAACTTTCAGTGTAAATGTGTTGTCTCCTGTAAATTAAGCAAGCAAAAATTCCCCTGTGATGCCAATATTTATGTAAAACCACATCCACCACAAATATACTGATTAATCTCAAACATCAATTAATCCTTTCGTGGCAATGTTCAATGTTTAATGCATTAGTTCATGATGAATAAAGCCAACTTGTGGAAAATAGAAAATTGTCAGCCTGCCAGCCTTAGAGAAACTTGGCCCATTTCTGCATACCTAACCTCTAAATTCATAGATCTCCTACTACATAAAGCAATAATGCATGTGGTGGGCAATAAAGCATGGTAATAAAACCTTATTGGGTCTTTCTTATAAGAAGCCTTCTTCAAAGATGACTGAGGCCAGAACAATCTTCTTCAGTGATGTGAATGAGGAATTGCTATTCTATTCAGAATAGAACACTTTTCTAGTCTATCAACTTGGGAATTTTCATAGGATAGCTTCTTACTCTATTTGAATGCACTGGACCTTGATCTTTGACACTGGAAGAAATAGATATTAAAGGGAAAGGATTTTTCAAGGCTAATAGAAGATATACTACCATCCCATTTACCCTCATAGTCAACTTTCTTGCTCAACTCTGAAACATATTGAAATCACAGGACATGAAATGTAATTAGTTGATAATCAGCTGACAAGTCAATCCTGCTTGAAAAATAGTAATAGTTTCTGAATGGAGTTGAATGAACTCCTCAGATTATTGGCATATATATTTTATAATGTTCAATGACATCAATGGTGACAGAAGCATTCAAAGATGGCACTAGAAACTTACAATTGAACATTGTATTCCAAGCTTCAATTTCACAGCCGTCCACTGCAATAGTACCCATAAATAACTTTGACTCCATAAGTCCTTGAATAAGACTTGATGAAAATATAAGCAGTAGATACTGATAGAACAATAAGAGTGAGCATAAAACATATCTAGAACCAGAAAAGAAAGATCTGCTTCTAGCATATTCTAACTAGGTATTATAGGTGCTCTGTTATAATTGACCTCTCATATTTACAATGTGGATAAAGCATGGTATGGAGGGTCAAAGGTATAATGTAATAATCAGCTGTACTAAAGTTATCTCAGTCAGTGTCTTATGCAGTAAGCATTGTTACCTCTTGTTTTTCTTATGTTTTATAACTCAGTCCATACATGTACAATAGCTGGTTTGATCAATAGTTGTAGATACACTCCTGTATCTTTACACTTTACCAATTGACTCTATCCTCACCATCTACTCAAGTCTTTGCCTAAGTTGCAACCTGAGCCAAGCTTAATGTCATAACATGCTCAAGTATATTTGTATTTACATAGTAATAGTGGTTAGTACCATAACTATCCAAAATGTATCAAACAGAGTGCAGAAGTAACTATGGTGGCTAGGAATGGAAAAAATGAATAAGTATGAAATAAAAATAATACAAGGAAAAAACAATGAGATGAAGATTATAAGTAGGTTTAAACTTCAACAAGACTGAGATATATGAGCTTGTACAATGATGCAACAACAAGAATTTTTAGAAGATATGCACAACTCAACAAATACTGAAATAATTCTAAGTTTTCATAAATTCCAAAAATCTAGGGAATCCTTGTTGAGTGAATGTACAATCCAAAGTGTGGATGGCATCAATACTAAGATAATCACTTATTCATTTGACCAAGAATAGGAAGTGGTCAAACAAGAAAATTTCTCATACTTATTAGCCACTTGCCTATTCTATATTTATAATCTAATAATAGGAAACATGGTGACTTGAGCATACTATTTGTGGGCAGGGTAGATAGAATGATATTTATTTCATTTGAACTCCATTGTCTGACACTGTCAATAACTACCTTTGAAGACTAGTCAGTGAGAATTTTCAGAAAATAGCCTGGATTGTTTGACAAGATAACTACTTATAGACATGACTAGAACAATACCAGTGGCCTGAACATACAGTTGCCATAATTCATGGGGGCTATCAAGTCATCTTCATGAAAATAGTCTTTAGATTGCTTTTCTGATTGTGATATCAAATATCAAAGTCTTCTCTCACCTGTCTCTGCATATGAGTACTCATTCCCTATTCACTGCCAAGTATAACCTTGGGAGAGTGTAAGGTATGAGGCAGAATTTGATTGGTGTGATATCCATCTATGAGTATAGCTACAAGCATGTCATTATTACATTTTAGTTGCACACTATAATTGCACAACTAATTTAGATAGCTGATTTAAATTAGCAAGGTCAGAATGGTTTACTTATATAAATCAAGTGACATTAGTTGTAAATAAAATCAACAGCTTCAAGCAGTTATCCTGGTATATGTTTCACAAGTGAAACAGATGATTATTTGTCATGCTTAGAAAGAGCTGGGAAGTCCACTTATGCTACCACTTTTGAGTTCAAAGCTATCATACAAACTCAAGACATAACTGCATCAGGAATGATTTGTTGTCCTTACCCACTCAGAAATATTTCGAGCTCATCTAGTATACATAGTTGTATTTTGATGGTATATCTGATGTCTATATTTTCCCATGCCAAGCAAATTCTGATAGTGCAGAATCTGGAAGGAAAATGAGAAGTAATCAAAATGTCCATGAAAGTTGATCCTATTTGAAGTTGCAAGCAAGCCAAATCATACACATGATTTTGAATTGAGAATGGTTCCAAGAGATGTGTTGTAGAAAGATCTGGAGAATTGGTGCTTGCACAGTCATGCATCAAAACATGAATTTTTAGGAGTATATACTCCCTGAGTAAAACAATTTAAGCATTTAAATTTCATGAATATTTAGCACCAACATGTCCATCTTGTAACAATAGCATACATATCCCTACCTTGATAATCCCAATCTCAAGGAAATAAGTATCAAGTAATTTCTGCAACCATTTGAATTGCAGATTTGTGATATTAGATATCCTTAACATATAAAATAATGTGCCTATTTCAAATATGGACCTCAAGGATTGAGTGCTTCAGGGTATGGTCAATTGTTCTTATTTCCCTTGTATTCACCAAATCATTTCAGCATCACTTCCATTTCTACACACTCATGCCAGAAACCATCAGTGGTTTATATAAATTGCAGGATGCAGTGAAAGTCAGCAGAGGAAGAACATTATGGCAATAAGCCAACTGAGGATAGAATGTGTCATGGGTGGTAATGTAGTAATAGACTATACTTAAACAAGAGTAGAACATACTAGGATGAATTAACAGTCACAACCTCACTCATCTAACCATGATCACTATTCTTAAGCATGAATCACTTGAATGACTGACACAAGATACTTACTTGGGCATTGACTGCATGATGCAAATCAGGATGATCCCTCAGGACTTGGTTAAATATTCTGTTAACAATTGGACAATGATTTATCCACTTGTATATTCACTATGCCCTATCTGCCAGTTGTTGTTGGAGGTTGACAAGGGCTGATGCACAGCCACTCGCACCTGATGATAACATTGCCTCAATCACACCCTGTATACACTTTCTCATGTGCAACCTAAGAAATGGTGCTATTATTCTTTAGTTACATTGGTATTGTTCTACTAAATTAAAATAGACTCTGAGATATTTAGAGTAGTTGTCATCTTTAGGAGACCTTATTCTATTTTCTTAGGTTTCTCCTGAAGGTGACTTCTATACTGTATTACTTATACAAATGTTACTTAGGTTTTTTCTAGAGCTTGAAGCACAAATTCTATGTTTCTACCCCAGTTACTCTAATAGCTGATAGGTGTATAGTATGAATGTCTGAGGTATTCTTGTGATTCATAGATCATAGACTTCACCTTTTCTAGTGCTAACTTCATCTGCTTCATGAATTTCATGATGCTTTCTAACTTTGACTCCTGTTGATGTAGTAGATCATTAAAGCTAAATTGAATGATATATTGGATGTGCATGCAGCAGTTGTCTGGATCATCACGGGCATGAAGGAGCTCCTCCACTTTCTTAAATAACACCTCCCAGTGGCCATTCATCAGACTGTCTCGATACACCTCTATATTCTTCCAGTCAAGAACGTCTCTGATATACATGCCAAGTTCTCTTGCGATGTGACCTGCTACATGTCTGAGGTTCAATAGTAGTGGATTGCTGGTGAGAGATTGCCAGGAGGATGTGGAAATTGGCAAGTTCTGTAATTTAATCCTCTCTGTAGACAAGAATTGCCCATGAGGAGAGAACTCATGTAACATCAACATCTGTCACCTTGAACATGAAAAAAATGATCATTCACCTGCCATCAAAACCTTGATATACTGCTTGATGGATAGTTTTCGTTGTATACATTAATCCAATTACTATACAATTTACACCTTTATGATGTTGAAATTCAAAATGTAACCCTCCCTCAACCTGAGTTAAATGATCCCATCAATTCACATCACTTCAATCAGGTTGTCCATTACAAAAAACAATAATCACATTAATTTAGGTGATGTTCATCTTCATCATCAGTTCCAAATACAATGTCAGTGGTATCATGATCATTATGATCTGGTTCTATGCTTAGCTTATGGGACTTGTGTGTGGATATGCTACTGATGGAGATCTGGATCCATGCTAGAGCAGTCACAGTAACTAAGGAGTATTGATATCATTTCAGGCTGTAATTCAATCCAAGCTGCTTCAAACAATAAAGATGCAGACAAAGACAAATATAAATGGGCAGTAAACATGTACAAATGCCTTACTGTTGATTTGTTTAATTTACATTCACCAATGGCCCTCAATACAATTAGGTTTGGCTTCCACATGGTCTCTTGCAAATATATACTCTCATGTAATTTTTCATGACCGTGTGGAACAATTTTATGATGCAACATGACTTGGGGTGAATAGCAATTGAATGTCATAACTATTGTATGAATGGCAGAAATTTGTGAATAATGCATATCCCTTCCTCTTCTCCAATCCTTGACTTTCCTACACCTTTCAGCAATCTTGGAAAGTCTCAAATAATATTGCAATTGTCACATATCCTTGAATATGCATCTATTATCATCCAATCCACATTCGAGACCATTGCGAATGATCATAAGACATTCCCTCATATATAATCCAGACTCCATTTTTAAACCAATGACACTCTTTCATCTTCATGTCATATATAAGCTCGTATAACAAATACATTGTATTTAGTCATTGATCATGAATTTTAGGAAATTTAATGATATATTGAAACAAGATGGAAATTCATCAAACCAAGAATCTCAACAAGGCTATTTCCACACTGTATTATTTGAGGGTGACTTTGAAGCTTATCACATCAATGGCCTAAACATGTAGTTGCCCTAATTTAGGTAACTGCTATGAGGTTTATGGGGCTTTTTCTTCATGAAAATAGTCCTAGAATCCCTTTTCCTAATTGTGATATCTCCTTCCTGTGGGCTGAATAGCCATCTTACAGTTAAATCCTCGCATGTGTTTGTTCATATTATAGTCACCCAACATTGAAGTTGACTTGTCATATATATTCGAGTTTTTAAGCATGAACCCTCGTTCCCTATTCTCTGTCAAGGATAACCTCAAGAGAGCACAAGACACAGGATAGAATAGAATTTAATTCATCTGGCTGCAACAATTAAGACACATTATCACTACTTAGCTGTGTGCCATAATTGGATGACTGATTTTGGAGTCCAGTTCAAATTAGTGTAGTTGGAATGGTTTACCTGTATGTATTCAGTGGCATTGGTTGTGAAGGAAATCAAGATTCTCAACCAGTTATCATAACACAAGTTTTGCAGGTGAAATGTATGATTATTCATCCTCAGAAAGTGCAAAGTCAAGACATGACTGCATTAGTATAGGCTGTCAGTATAGTATTCTGATGGTGTAGAATTCTGATTCCCTGTTCTGGAAGAAAAATGAGGAGTCATCAAGATGTCCATGAAAGATGGAGTTTGGCTTGGTCGCGACTTCAAATGGGATCAAAATCATTATTTACATTCCCGTGTTGAACCCATCCAAGCCTGTGAACAATTATGCATATGATTTGTAATTAAGAATAGTTCCATGGGATACGCTATAGAAACCACAGTAACAATCTATAGAAAGATCTGGGAAATTGGTGCTTGTACACTCATGCAGCAAAACAAGAACTTTTTGGAGTATGTACAAACAAGCATTCCCAGAGTAAAATTCATATTTCATGAAGATTCAGAATTATTGCAGTGTGAATGAATGGACAATCCAAAGAACAGGGGTAAGAATTCAATTATGCAAATCACACTGACATAACATTTCAATAAAAGTGAACTCTGAAGAGTGTAAGGATATCATCCCATCATATATTGGGATTGGCCATCTAGGCAAGTAAATTAGTTGCTAATAGGTTATTCCCAATCCTGAATAAAAACACTTGGACATCATGACGGTGACTGATCCTTTATAGATTATTCAATACCATACAGACGAGAACATGGAGCCCATTCAAGTCAAACTGAAAGTAGTTTGATTGCTATGTTACTTAAGCTTTGTCATGTTTATGCCCTCTCCAGGTTGTCATTGTGGTCTTTATTTCACCATACCATCAATAACTGGTATCTATCTCATATTTTGGCATCCAGCAGCTGTTCACTTGCACTTCAAAAGTCTTCGAGCAAGTGAAAAATGCAAAACATGTTTGTTTTACATAACAAAGAAAGCAATCATCGAACAAGCAGCATAAACTGAACAAAATCAAAGCCTAGTTAACTTATCTCTACTGCTAGTCTATTACATTCTATATAGCGGACTCCTCAGCGACGGCCTCTACCTGTATGTTAAACCAATAGACTGCATTTCCATCCATCAGCCGCATCAGCAGGAGAGAGATTTGTATCAACTGCAGAAGCTCAAGCTCAAGTGGAAGGTACTATTAAATGTCAATTCAGAAGCTTGGGATGTGCAGATAGGACATATGCAGATGTTTGTAGTCTTCCCAGACTGATGTTGGTACTAGATGTTGCTGAGATTTAGAATGTGAAGCTAGAACAGATAAGCGCAAATATGGGTATCAAGTCAATGGTCACTTATAAGTGGACATGCCCTCCAAAGCAAGAACATTTTCATACTAAATCGCAACA
The DNA here is from genome assembly GCA_022457215.2 of Leucocoprinus gongylophorus. Taxonomy (NCBI): domain Eukaryota; kingdom Fungi; phylum Basidiomycota; class Agaricomycetes; order Agaricales; family Agaricaceae; genus Leucocoprinus; species Leucocoprinus gongylophorus. The sequence continues at coordinate 19,624 of JAJOHK020000131.1, forward strand.
AATGATGGGTGAGAAAGTTGATAGAACAATTGAGGAAAGGAATCTGCAGAGTTTATGGTTAATAAAGCATGTGCTGGGCCTGGTAATCCATACCTTGACAATTTGGGAAAACGAGTAACTAATACAGCTGCTTGAATCATGGATTTGCAAGATTACATGTTTCTGACATAGAAAATAATGTGCAGGATAAGCACATATTCAAATATGGACCTTGAGGATTGAGTGTGACAGTGAGCAAGGTCAATGGCTCAGGTTTCTCTTGTTCTCAGCAAAATATTTTGGTGTCTCTTCCATTCCTACACACTTAGCTCCAGAGACCATTTGTGCGTTATATGGATTGCAGGATGCAGCCAAAATAAGCTGAGGCAGAACATGGTGAGCACCCAACTGCCAACTGAGGATGGTAATCATCGTCATACGAGTAAAGATAGAAGAGTTGTGATTGTTAATTCATCCTAGGAATTGTTTGAGTATAGTACATTTATTACATTATCATAACCATGATGTAATGAGTCATGCATTCTACAAGTCACACATTCTACCTTGAGTGTGAATCACTTGACTGACTGACATAATTACTTGGGCATTGACTGCATCCAAATCAGGATGATCCCTCAAAGCTTGGTCAAATGCTTCATTAACAATTGAATGAGAGTTCATTGGCTTGTTCTCATAACTCTACACATATGGATATATTCAGTCTGCCCTCTTCACCAGTTGTTGTTGGAAGCCAACAAGGGTTGATGCACAGCCACTCACACTCAATGACGACATCGTCTTGATCACACCCTGCACACGCTTTCACATACATTTATCACATACAACCTAAGAAAGCTTTCAAACCGTCGACCATCAGAACTGTATTGAATTATTGCTCGGATGTGCATGTGGCAGTTGTCTGGATCGTCAGTGGCATGAAGGAGCCCCTCCACTTTCCCAAACAACTCCTCCCAGTGGCCATTCATCAAAGTGTCTCCACATGCCTCCTCATTCTCCATGTGAAGGAAGCCCTCACCACCAAAGACATACATGTGATGTTCTCTCTTCATGTGATCTGCCATGTATCTGAGGTTCAACAGCAGTGGATTGCCAGTGACAAATCCTTCTACAGTTGAATAATACACTTTTGTAGCTTGAATAAGCTCAGCCATCGACGTTGAACCTGTCTTTATAGACTACCCAAATGCCTCCATCAGATGTCGGCCTCGGGTCCATGGTAGTATCAAATGTCCATCGTGTCTCTGATCAACAAGACAACAAGCTGCTTTCATGAGTCTGTGATCATCTCTCTCAATCAACTTCATCCAAGATGGAATATTATTCTGAATATGCAGGCCAATATCTCTTTCATGTGCTTGACTCCTGAGCTGGGAGTATATTTGACTGGTGTAGACATTGAACATACTTGGTGTGTTTGTATATATATAGCTAGTAGTGATGAGCCGGGAGCCAGTTACCAAAGGATTGGTTGTTCAGGGCAAGTGAGAGGGCAAGTGATTCCACAGAAAAGATGCACTTGATTTGTAAAGTGGGAAGAATAAATCAGGGCAGTTTTTACGACTAAAAACCATTGTGTGCCAGTAATCTCGATGTCCAAAGACAGCGTGCATTCGAAGTGAGTATGGCCTGAAATGCAGAGTAATCTGAGATTAGAAAAGATTCAGCTTGGCCCTATAACTATGTGATTACTTGTCCTGGGCTTGAATTTCTCTAGGTTATTGATATACTACAGGATGATGAGGGAATCCAACAAAGTAGCTACCTGGTGTTGGAAGGAACCAGAAAAGCAGCAACGCGCAGTGGCAGCTTATGTAACTGGGCCCTACTCTACAATGAGCACACACCCAGGTTCTCTCTTTATCAACGAGTACTAGTCTACCTTGTACCATTATAGATATATTAATAGAGAGCAGATGGATGACGCCGTAGAATGCTATCACTTCAACACCTGGTTGTCATTTGGCAAAAATGCAATATCCTTATGTGCTACAATCTCCCAAGTAGTTACATCCCAGAATTCAACACATCGCTCTGATATGGTGGCTACCATCTTTCCACAGTATAGTCATGCAAGAACCAATAACTCACATCCTGACAATTCCATCCTCATCTCCCACCAAAATCCTGTGGCCATTATGTGGCGGACAAATACTCATTATTACTGAAGTCACTGGATCCTTGTTCTTAAGGATTATGTATGAGATAGCCGTGGAGACCTCCCATATCCAATATCAGTACTGAAGGATGCCATCTCTTGTGCATCCCATTGCCAGACACACATATGGTTGGAACGTCCAAATGCAGCCATCAAAGTATCACTGGTCAGCGAAATGCAAAGTGATGGAATATTTCCAGGAGGACATAACATCATCCTCCCCACAGATAGAAATTGTCTGTCAGGAGAGAATCGGATGACACCAATATCCATGACCTTGAATAAAAGTGGTAATTTACCTGTCATCAAATCTTGGCACATTTCTGGATGGATAATCTTTTGTCGCAGTTGTTAAATACATTGGTCTAATTACTATACAATTACACCTTCAAATGTCTATATCAGAAAGTTGAAATTCAGAATGCTTTATCCATGACTTCGATCAAATCAGGTTGAAATCAGGTTGTCAATGATCGCACTAATTCTGGTGTCTGGTTCCTAGCATGTCACTGGCTCCGAATATACATGGTGACTGAGGAGGATTGATATCAAGTCATGCCATAATTATTTCCAAGCTACTTCAAAAAATAAAGACCTAGACAAACATAAACCATTTGAATTAGAAGCCGTATATCCAGCTTTACTCTGGTATCCCTTGCTGAATACCTTTTGTTAGATTCCCAGAAAGAATATTAAGGATTATAAATGGGCAGTAAACATATATGAACACCCTACTGGTGATATTTCGGATCTACATATGGACCTTGATATGAGTATTTATAGCAACTATTATGATTTCATTCAGATATCCTAGATTATCTATCTCATGATTTCCTTCCATGTGTCTCTCGCAAATGTAAACCTTCATATGTGATTTTCCATGACCGTGTGGAACAATTTTGAGTCAGGATGAGAATTTCACGACCTGAGTGAACAAATAGCTCAAACTCGTGAATACTACATATCCCTTGCTCTTCTCCCATGTTTAAATTTTCTATGCATTTAAGCAGCCTTAAAAAGTCTCTACTATGCCTCCTTGAATGCACGTCTACCATCATCCAATCAACATCTGAGACTAATGGGAACAACTCAAAGAATCCCCACACACATAATTTCTCACCCTGATTTCAAACAAAGACACTCTTTTGTCTTCACATATAACGAATACATTGTCTTTAGTTGTTGATCATGAGGTTTTGGAAATTAGATGATACATTGAGATAAGATGGTAATCCATCAAACCAAGAATTTCAACAAGGCTATTTCCATGCCATATCGTTTGAGGGTGACTTTTAAATTTACTATGCCAATGGCCCAAACATACAGTTGGCTTAATTTAAGTATCTGCTAGGGAATTTATCAAGTTCATGGGGCATCATCTCCATGAAAATAGTCCTTGAATTACTTTTCCTGATTTTGATGTCGCCTTCATGTTGGCTAAATAGTTGTCTTGCAGTTAAGAACTTGAATATTCATGACAAGTCAACTTCAGTGTCGAGTGACTGGCACAAATGAATACATACAGTGTTTTAGATATCAGTGCTAGTACTCTATTTACGGTCAAGTATCATCTCGAGGGAGCATAAGGCACAAAGCAGAATTTGATCAGTGTAAAATCCATCTGTGTATTATCACTACTTCTTGGTTATGTGCTATAATTGGATAACTATTTTCTGTACCCAGTTCACATTAGTGAGATCAAATGTATGGATTAAGTGACAAATAAAATGAAGAGCCTCAACCAGTTTCCTTGATAAATGCTTTACAGGTGAAATGGGTGATTATTTATCTTGCTCAGAAAGAGCTGGGAAGACCACTTATACTTGATGAGCAAAGTCAATATAATAACCATCAGTGCTGACACGCTGACACATCTGAGTTGGAAGCTATCGTGAAATCTCAATACATGACTACATCCAGGATGATTTGTTGTCCTTGTCCACTCAGTGATACACTGAAATATTCCAAGCTTGTCAGATACACATAGCTACATTTTTGTGGTATAGGCTACCAATATTCTGGGAAAGTAGAAGCCTGATTCCCTAATCTGGAAGAAAACTGAGCAGTCGTTCCATAAATGATTTTGATCCTACTTGAAGTCGTGAGCAAGCCGAACAACCCCGCCCAAGCCTGGGAATGATCATGCACATAGTCTGGAATTGAGAATCAGTTCCAAGGGATGTGCTGTAGATGCCACAATGACAATTTACAGAAATATATAGGAATCTGGTGTTTGAATGGTTGTACATCGAAACAATAATAACAAGTATTCCAAGAGTGAAATTCAGATTTCATGATGATTCAGAATTATTGCAGTGTTCATTGAGTGAATGAACAGATAATCCAAAGAACAGAGGTCAGAATTCAATTATGCAAGTCACACTGGCATGCCATCCTTAAACCATCTCTGACTGTAATGAATGATGACATAAAAATGAGCTCTCAAGAGTGCAAAGATGCCTTACCATCATGGATTGGGATCAGCCATCTAGGCAAGTAAATCAGTTGCCAATAGGTTATTCCTGGATCATTTCATGGTAATCCTGAATAAAACCACATTGACGTTGTAATGGACAGTCCATTGACTGATCATTTGTAGATGATTCAATACTGTACAGATAAGACATGAAGTCAAAGTGAATGCAATTAGTCATCATCTGTGCTTAATCTTTGTCATGTTCATGCTCTCTGTAGGTTGTGGTCGCAGTGCAGTCTGCCTCATTGTACCATACTGTTAATAACTGGGATCTATCTCACATTTTGGCATCTAGCAGGTGTTTAAGACTTTGAGTTAGTGAAAAATAAAAACATGTTTGCTTTATGATAACAACGAGAGCAATCGTTAAAAAAGCAACATAAAATAAAAGTCAAGTCATCTCATGTCTGCTGCTAGTTCATCATTTTATATACAGCAAACTCTGAGGCGACGGCCTTGACCTGTGTTTTAAACCATGAATCACATCACTTGCACCACTGGTGACAGTGGGAGGTAGAATTGTGTCAGCTGCAGAAGTTCGAGCTCAGGTGGAAGATACATTGGGTGTCAATGCAGAGGATGTCAGATGTGGAGATAGGATATATCCAGATGTTCTTAGTCTTTCCAGACCAAGGTGAGTGTTGCTGCTGGTACCTAGAATGGAAAATCAAGGGGGAACCAGAACAAAATAAGCATATATATCAGTACCAAGTCAATGGTTACTCACAAGCAGATTCCTCATCACATGTCCTGCAAAACAGAAACCTTTTTGCACTAAATTGCAACCCCTGATGGGTGAGCGAGTCAATGGGACAATTAAGGAATGAAGTCTGTGGAGTTTCTGGTAATCAAAATATGTGCTGGGCCCAGTGATCCCAGCCTCGGGGAAATAAATATCAAAGAATTCCTGCAACCACTTGAATTGCAGATTTGCGATATTAGATGTTAATATGCCTATTTCGAATATGGACCTCAAGGATTGAGTGCTTCAAGACAGCAAGGGTACAGTCAATTGTTCCTGTTTGCCTTGTCTTCAGCAAAATATTTCAGCGTCACTTCCATTTCTACATACTCAGTGCCGGAGACCATAAGCGGTTTGTATGAATTGTGAAGATCAAGGCAACAAGAATAGAATGTGTGACTAGTCGTGTCATGGTAATAGTCATGTACTATTTATAAAGTACTACAATATATGAAGTACTATAGCAGTTATAACTCTTCTATCTTCATTCGTCTAACGATGTCTAGTGATATTGCCATTGTAAGTTACTTGAATGACTGACACAAGACACTTACTTCAATTACTGTATCACACAAATGAGGATAATTCTGCAAGACTTCTTCAAATGTTTCGCCAACAATTATATCTGCATCCTCATATATCCACTCTGCCCTGTCCACCAGTTGTTGTTGGAGGTCGACAAGGGCCAATGTACAGCCACTCGTACTCGATGATGACATTGCCTCGATCACACCCTGGAAACGCTTTATCACATGCAGCCTAAGAAAGCTTTTGAGGTGCTGTGACCATCAGAGCTGTAGTCAATGATTAGTTGGATGTGCAGTAGTCATCTGGATGGTTAGTGGCATGAAGGAGCTCCTCCAATTTCCCAAACAACTCCTCCCAATGCCCATTCATTAGACTGTCTACACATGCCTTCCCATTCTTCATGCTAAGGTTCATGCTGATGCTTCCACCGTATAAGCCATGTTCTCTCTTGATGGATCGCTGGTGTCTACAGTCAAATAATACACTTTGGTAGCTTGAATGAGCTCAGCCATCGATGTTGAGCCTGTCTTCAGGGATGACCCAAATACATTCAACAGATGTTGGGTGTAGGTCCATGGTAGTATCAAATGTCCATCGTGTCTCTGAGCAAGAACATGGGAAACTGCTTTCGTGAGTCTGTGATCATCTCCCTCAATCAACTCCATCCAAGATGGAATAGCATCCTGAATACACAGGTCAATATCCTTCATGGTGGACAGCTTGAGACCCACCCAATCTATGGCTTCCCATTCATACAAATAATAGGTCAGTAGTCCAATGTCATCCAAGCTTGCAAAGTCGAGTTTCTATGAATTGGTCAATGAGTAGTTTCCAAGCATCCTGATAAGATGGGAATCATACATTTGCTCTTTCAGAAACACGCCTTAATCGAGGAGAAGGAGTTTGGAAGGAATTGTGTCCTGAAGATTGATCAGCCATCATCAGCATTCTATATTGAATTATCATACCAGTGACATCAGGGTAACAACATCCACAGTACGTAACAAAATTCCAGATTGCCTTGATATGCTTACGAGCATCAGTATGATTGTCTTCTGGTAACTCCAGTTGCAAATGACACCATTCTTCTGATCTGATTAATCTTTGTTTCTCTTCAGGCAACTATGGAGACAACAAGACATCAGCCAATGATAACAGACATGAAAACAAGTTGCATACCATTCCTACCCAGTCTACAAAGAATGGCTGGAATCCTTCCAGGGTGCCCTCAAATTCCCTGATGACCTCTGATAGCAGTCCCCAACTGTTGTACCAGTCAGATATGTATTCGCACAGAACATTGTAAAATAGCTTATCCTGGAACATAAGGCATTCACTAGGAGGGAAAGTCTCATCTGGAAATACACGAAGTAATCCTCGTAGCTTTAGAATTCTCTCATCTACTAATTCCATTCACTACAAGAAATGTCGTCGGAAAAGAATGACGTACCTCGTGAGATCCCATTCATCGCATACAGATCTTTAAAAAAACGCAGTACTTTGGTGGCCAAAGCAGTGTAGTGACGGCGATTCTCAAGCCAGTATTCCCCTGATCTTGTCTTGTCGAGCAAGAATTCCATGAAGGATGCATGATAGAAGGAGATGTGCACAGATCCAGGAAATGGCTCATCCCAGCCTCTCTCCTCCTCGGGTATAAATGTGAGAACAGAATAAAGCTTGGACAAGGCATGTTTCAATTCATCTAGGGTAAGGCCAAAGATGTTAAATATTGTATGCAAGGCCGCCACAGATACAATGTGGCAGACCAGGAGCAATTGTTGGACAATAGGGAGATGATGTTCAGGGGAAATACAATCCATGATTATCTTATAGAATGCATCAAGTTTGGCAGTGACATTTGACTTAGCATTCAATTGTATCCACCATGCATGGAATGCAAGGATGTCCTCTAGCTGCTGTTGAGGGCTGACAGCATGTTGATCCATCATGAATCTGACTAGAGTGGCCACATATATCCAGAGCCCTACTGCTATTGAAACAAGGATATCAAGGGTATATTCCAAAAACAGTGTCAGCAGAAGCACGAAGACAGAGCTTGTCACGAAAGTAGCGCTTGATATTGCCATCATTGCTCTCTGACACAGGCAACTTGACCTTGGACAAAAGATGGGAGCTAGAGTATGGTGAGAATTCATGATTGATATAGGATTCAGGATGACTGAAAATTGCCCAGAGGAGAGGAATCTTATCACCATGCTCAATCACTGACTTGGCCACAAGCTCCATGATCATGCTCTGCACAGGATCTCCATTGCATTCATCCAGGCCATTGGTAATCACCATCTTGTCTTGCACACCCACATTTTGCCTTGTGAGTTCCAGAAATGGTTTGATGATGAGCTCATGGAACTGGACATCAAGTCCTTTAGTGTGCAGATCTTGATTGCGCTGAATCCTCGAGCCTAGTACTTGTCTATAATCATCCACTTTTTGAACCAGTTAATGAGCAATAGTTGTGAAAAACTGCTTGGGATCATCAATATGTTGAGTATGGGAGAAGAAGAATGATGCCCCGAGCCTGCCCTTTTCTGCAGTCTTCTCAGCACAAGATGTTGCGATCGTAGATTTCCCTACTCCAGCTGGACCCTACATCCATAACAGATGGCATTGCAATGACTGGTTTATACGAGTAGTCCAGGCAGTAATGTCATCGATATGCTGTATTCGAGTCCCTTCAAGGCAACTAGATTTGTATGACTCGGTTTCATATGAGTTGTGAGCAGTGGCAGGAATACTATTATTGTGCAACATGTCAAGACCTATCAAGTTAAGACATTAGCATGTTGTCTGATAATAACTGTAATCCTTCAAATCTTTCTTACCACTTCGGACACTACCATACACATTGGTAAATGTTGAGTTATTGATTTCAAAATTTCTGGCTTGAGGGAAAAAGCAGGCATAAAAGAGATGGAGAATACAGGTCAAGAGGAGTAGATGTAGTCACCGATGAGCTATAGAATCTCACTGATAATCGAGCACCGCAGCACATTTACCATAATATTCACACGCAATTGGTAGAACATATGCATATGATCACTGCAGTAATTGTCTATGTGATAGACCCTTTTGAACCATCACATTCTGGGGGTATGAATGGCAAATCATGAAATTCCGACACTGCAAAACATGATCGTATTTGGTAAATACATCTTTGAGGTTTTGTATTCCTACCCTAGAATGCATCCTTCCCATGCTTTGATAATGATCAGAATCATTTCCTTGCCCACCTTGGTCTCTTGCATGATTCCAGAAGCATTAGCAGCCATCAACACCATGTGCATGAAACCAATACCGCTTTTCTATCCAGTCTGTTTGTAATCCTAAACACAGTTGAAAATTCAAAATGAAAAACCTTGGTACTGAGAGATGTACATTCTGTAGCCTATTTAAACATATTCAAAACATAAACTATCAGTGTGAATGTGGAATTGCCAATGTTCATGTGAGACCACATCCACCACAAATATACTGATCAATCTCAAACATCGATCAATCCTTTTGTGGCAATGTTCAATGTTTGATGCATTAGTACACAATGAATGAAGCCAACTTGCAGAAGATATGAAATTGTTAGCCTGCCAACCTTAGAGAAACTTGGCCTATTTCTGCATACCTAGCCTCTAGGTTTATAGACCTCCCATTGTATAAAGCAACGATGCATGTAGTATGCAATAAAGCGTGGCAGTGAAGCCCTATTGGATCTTTCTCATGAGAAGCCTTCTTCAAAGATGACTGAGGCCAGAACAACCTTCTTGAGTGATGTGAATGAGGAATCGCTGTCCTATCCAGAATAGAACATTCTTCTGGTCCATCATCTTGGGAATTTTCATAGGATAGCTTCCTACTCCATTTGCCTGCACTGTACCCTGATCCTTGACACTGGAAAAAACAGACATTAGAGAGAAAGGACTTTTCAAGGCCAGTAGGAGACACACTGCCATCCTATTTTCTCTTACAGCCAACCTCCTTGCTCAACTCTGGAGCATATTGAAATTACAGGGCACAGAATGTGGATCAGTTAATACTCAGTTCACAAGTTGCTTGCAAAATGAAAATAGTAATAGTTTCTGGTTGGAGTCAAATAAACTCGTTGGATCATCAGCATACATATTATTACGATATTCAATCACATCAATGGTGATAGAAGTATTCTAAAATGGCACCAGATACCTACGATTGAACATTGTGCTTCTATTTCACAGCTATCCATTGCATTAGTGCTCATAACTTTGACATCCTGAGTCCAAGATTTTATATGAGCTTGCACAGTAAAAGTTTTTTTTTGAAAGTATGTACAGGCAACAATTTCCTAGACTTTCAGAATTATTTCAGTGTTCATTGAATGGGCGAATGTACAATCCAGAGTGTGGATAGCATCAATACCAAAATAATCACTTGTTCATTCACTTGACCAAGAATAGGAAGTAGTCAAGCAAGAAATTTTCTCACACTCATTAGCCACTTGCCCATTCTACACTCATAATCTGATAATGGGAAACACAGTAACTCGAGTTCATGGGCAGGGTAGATAGAATGAATTTTCTTTCATTTGAACTCCGCTCCCTGACACTGTCAATAACTGCCTTTGAAGACTGGCCTGGATAGTCTGACTGGATAAATACTTGTAGACATGACCAGAGCAATACCAGTGGCCCAAACATATAGTTTCCAGAGTTTAGGGGGCCTATCAAGTCATCTTCATGAAAATAGCCTTTGGATTGCTCTCCCAATTGTGATATCAAATATCAATGTCTTCTCTCACCTGTCCCTGCATATGAATAAGATCATGGTGTCCTGCAGTTCACATATCTCCTTCCTGTGGGCTGAATAGCGACCTTCCAGTAATGAACTTAAATATCTATGACAAGTAAAATCTAATGTTGGGTGACAGGGCACAAATGGACACATATAAGGTATTAGGTATCAGTGCTCATTCCCTATTTATTAGCCAAGTATAATCTCAGGGGAACATAAGACATGAGGCAGAATTTGATTGGTGTGAAATCCATCTACGAGTAAAGCTGCGAGCATGTCATCATGTATGTTATCACTACATTTTGGTTGCGTGCTATAATCACATGACCAATTTAGACAGCTAAATGGTTTACTTGTATAGATTAAGTGATATTGGTTGTGAATAAAATCGACAGCTCCAAGCAGTTATGGTATATGTTTCACAAGTAAAACGGGCAATTATTTGTCATGCTCAGTAGGAAGTCTGCTTATACTTGATGAACAAATCAAATATGACATCCATCAGTGCTAGTACTTTTAAGTTTGAAGCTATCATACAGACCAAATATATAACTGCATCCAGGATGACCCATTGTCCTTGCCCACTCAGAAATATATTGAAGTATTCCAAGCTCATCTGGTGCACATAGTTGCATTTTTGTGGTATATTCCAATGGCACAGAATCTGCAAGGAAAATGAGGAATAATCAAAATGTTCATGAAAGCTGATCCTACTTGAAGTTGCGAGAAATCCAAACATTTGCATGTTGATCCCACTCAAGCCTGTGAGCAATCATGCACATGATCTTGATTTGAGAATGATTCCGATGGATATGCTTTGAAAACCACAGAAATGATCTACAAAAAGATCTCAGGAACTAGTGCTTGCATGGTCATGCATAAGAATTTTGAAGAGTATGTAGTTTATGAAGTAAAGTTCAGATTTCACAAAGATTTGGAATTATTGCGGTTTTCATTGAGTGAATGAACAGACAATTCAAAGAACAGGGGTCATGATTCAATTATGCAAGTCATACTGATATGCCATGCTTAAAGTGAACTCTCAAGGGTGCAAAGATGCCTTACTATCACGTACTGGGATTGGCCATCTAGGCAAGTAAATCAATTGCTGATAGATTATCTCCAGATGCATGGTAGTTCTGAATAAAAGTGCTTAGGCGTCATAGCGGACAGTCCATTACCTGATCCTTTGTAGATTATTCAACACCTTCATACTGCACAGATGAGAATATAGAGCCTATTCAGGTCAAACTGAAAGTTATTAGTTGTCAGCTGTACTCAATCTTTGTTATTTTCATACTCTCCAGGTCACTGTTGTGGTCTTCATTGTACCATACTGTCAAGAACTGGTATTTATCCCACATTTTGGCATCTCGCAGTTGCTCGCTCACATTTCAAAAAAATTTGAAAAATGAAAACGTGGTTTGTTTTACATAACAAAGAAGACAATAATTGAACAAGCAGCATCAACTAAACAAAATCAAAGTCAAGTCAGCTTATCTCTGCTGCTAGTTCATCATATTCTATACAGCAAACTCCAAAGCAATAGCCTGTTCTTATGTTCTAAACCATGGATCACATTGCTATCCATCAGCCATCCAACAGCTGTATCACTTGTGATACCAAGAGGAAAGAATTGTGTCAGCTGCAGCAACACAAGCTTAAGTGGAAGGTATATTGGATATCGTTGATGTAGGATCTTGGGATGTCAGATGTGGAGATAGGACATATCTAGATGTTTATGGTCTTTCTAGACCGAGGTGAGTGTTGCCGGCATCTAGAATGAAAAATCAAGGGGAAAGCAGAACAAAATGAGTACATATATGGGTACTAAGTCAACGGATACTCACAAGTAGATTCCTCATCACATGCCCTCCAAAGCAGGAACCTTTTTGCATTAAATTCTGACTACTGATGGGCAAGTAGGTCAATGGAACAATTGAGGAAAGGGGTCTGTGGAGTTTCTAGTAAATAAAATATGTGCTAGGCCTGGTGATCTATACCTTGATAATCCCAGTCTCGAGAAAATGAGTATCAAGGAATTCCTGCAACCACTTGAATTGCAGATTTGCGATATTAAAAGTCCTGAACATATGAAATAATATGCCTATTTCAAATATGGACCTCGAGAATGGGATGCTTTAGGGTACGGTCAATTGTTCTTATTTCCCTTGTATTCACCAAAACATTTCAGCATCACTTCCATTATTACATACTCATTGATGGAGACAGCAAGTTGTTTGTATAAATTGCAGGATGTGGCAAAAGTAAGCTGAGGAATAACATTATGGTTAATCGCCAACCAAGGATAGAATGCATTATGGAAATGGTAATGTACTAATATACTATACTTAAACAAGAGTAGAGCATACTAGGACAAATTAACAGTCACAACCTCACTCATCTAACAATGATCACCATTCTTGAGCATGAGTCACTTGAATGGTTGACACAAAATACTTACTTGGGCTTTGACTACATGACGCAAATTAGGATAATCCTTCAGGACTTGGTTAAATACTCTGTTAACACTTGGACGAGGATTTATCCATCCGTATATCCACCCATATATATACCATGCCCTGTCTGCCAGTTGTTGTTAGAGGTCAACAAGGGTTGATGCACAATCACTCACACTCGATGACCCCAATCATGTCCTACACACTTTCTCATATGCAGCTTACAAAAGCTTTCAAGGTACTGTTTACTATCAGAACTGCATCAAATAATTTGTTGGATGAGCATTCTGGATGATTAGTGGCTTGAAGGAGCTCTTCCACTTTCCCAACCAACCCTTCCTAGTGGCCATTCATTAGAGTATGTGCACATGTTATCAAATTCTTCCTGCAAAGAATGCCTCTAATGTCACATTCTCTCATAATGTGATCTGCCACATGTCTGAAGATTGCTGGTGAGAGATTGCCAGGAGGATGTAGAAATTGGCCAGTTCCGCAATTCAATCCTCCCCACAGACAGGAATTGCCTATGAGAAGAGAATTCGTGTGACACCAACATCTGTCACCTTCAATTTGAAAAAATTCACCTGTCACCACTGCTTGATGGATAGTTTTTTGTCGCATACATTTGTCCAATTACTATACAATTTACACCTTCAGGATGTTGAAATTCAAACCTAATCTAAGTTAAATATTCACATCACTTCAATCAGGTTGTTGATTACAAGGAACAATGATCACACTAATTTGGGTGCCTGGTTTCTGGCATGTTCATCTTCATCACTAGTCACGAATACAATGTCAGTGGTCCTGTGATCATTATAACCTGGTTCTATGCTCAGCTTGCGGGACTTGCATGTGGATATGGCTACTGACAGAGATCTGGATCCATACTAGAGCAGTCATGGTAACTAAGGAGTATTGATATCATTTCAGGCCATAATTTAATCCAAGCCACTTCAAACAATAAATATGCAGACAAAGACAAATATAAATGGGCAGTAAACATGATCTATTTAATTTACATCCACCAATGGCCCTCAATGCAAATAGTTTTGGCTTTCACATGGTCTCTCACAAATATATACCCTAATATGCAAATTTTCATAATGCAACATGAGTTGGGGTAAATAGTGATTGAATGTCACAACTGTTGTATGAATGGCAGAAATTTATGAATAGTACATGTCCCTTCCTCTTCTCTGATCCTTGATATTCCCACACTTTTCAGCAACCTTGGAAAGTCTCAAATGATTTTGCTTACATGTCTATTCTGGTCCTGTAGTTGAGTCAAAATTCTAACAGCCAAGGCAGATTTCCCAACACCAGAAGATCTCCTTATCCAAATCATATTGTAGCTGCTAGTATTCTTGACCTCAGTTTCAATCACTTGTAGAATGCCACTATAGGTGCCCTCCATACATGATTTGCATAGCTTGAGCTTCTTCTTCCCAAGGGCACTCACCAGTTCCTTCTTCTCTGTAACTGTCTTTTCACTTTATGATATAAAATTTTCAATACGTGAATGCAGACCATGGATCACAGACAACCTACCTTGAATATTTGAAATGCTGGTATGTATGGACTCGACGTCATTTGCTATGGCAGTTGATACTACAAATCAGAAAACCTGGACAATGAATATAGACACAGAGACTAGACTTTGCTTTATGAAGATCTCTATATGAAGATCTCAGTTAAATTTATCTGCAAAAGCATATAGATTGTCCTATAATTCAATTGTCTTTGAGTGGTAATAAGGATGTACTTGACTGGGACAACATGTTGTGACAACCACTAGATACAAGGTCCAATAATAACACAAGCAGTAAAGCTCTTAGTTAAGCAATCAAGTGGGGAAAAGCACAAGAGAACTCGACAAGGAGCCTCTGCTAAATTAGAGTCTTATTTATACTGTTACAGGTTAGTCCATGCTACTACCTTATGTTTGCCTTATGTCTTATTCAAGGCCACCATGTATATACCATGTGCCCTGACATTATCTTCTAGATCCTTCTACCCTGTTCTAGGCCTATGATGTTATATCATGTGACCTGTCATGTGACTGCAATATCACATGCCCCTTTATTGTTAATAAAAAGAAAAAGAAAAAGAAATTCAAAAGGAAAGAAATATAAAATCAAGAAAAATAGATAAAAGGAAAAAGAAAAATGTTAGTGTCCAAAGTGTTCCATAACACAACAGATTCAGTAAGAAATCCGTCTCAGATGAATTCATATATATGCATTCAATTTTTGAGCCACTTCTAAATAAAATCCACTACTTCTTTCATCATTCCAGGAAATTTGTTGATAGTGGCATTAAGTTCATTAAACTCTGGAACTTGCTTTAGCCTGTTGAGTTGGCTAGCTAGGATGCCCATGCTATTTTCAAGGGTTTTCATTCCTTCATGAGATTAGCTCTGAGCCTCAAAATGCTGGAAAATCAATTAGTCATACTATTAGCATCAAAAAGAGAAAGCATCCCACTTCATAGAATCAAACACTTTTGATACCATAGAATTCAACTATTTTGAGTCAACAACATTTTACCCCACTTAAAGGTTTCCCTAACTTCATAATTATTTCAACAGTATCTCTTACAGAGACTAGATGATCCAAAGTAAGTTGGAAACTGTTCAAGCTCTCCATTGCTGCTTTTATTTGTGCATTCAGCATACTCAAGTTATAATCATAGGCCCTTAAACTGGGAATATACCAACAGTCAAGATAGCATACCTCAGCAACAACACAGAGACACAATCCTTGGATTAGATTATAAAATTCTATGTTGAAGTTAGCTGAAGCACCCTGAGTAAATGAAGAGTGATCAAGGAAAAGATCAGCTTATATTTGGTTTCCTTTTGTGCTTCAGAAATGAGGTGTTTCCATAAATTGTCAAATCTGATGCTAGCTTGACACAAGTAACCATCCTTCAAAGTGTACCAGAAACAAGGGATTAGAATCTCCTGATTGTTAGGTGATGGAGTAGACCTGTGGCTAGTGGATATTATCTTTATTCTTGGTTGGTATATATATAATACCAATATCTTCCAACTTATTTAATATCTTATAAGCTCATTTCCAATCTACTGGACTCACCTCGCAAAGCTTAGGTTTATTCAAAGATAGATCTTCACTATGCTTACCATTTGGTTTGCATCACTGATGGTGATAAATGGAAGACTGCCTTTAGGACACATTATAGATCATTTGAATGGTCTGTAATGCTCTTTGGTCTCACCAATGCTCCTGCAGCCTTCCAGCAATTCATGAATGATATTTTCTCTGATTTCCTGGATGTCTGTGTTGTAATCTATCTAGATGATATACTTATCTACTTGAATAACATATCTGAACATCACTGGCATGTAAAAGAAGTGCTCAAGTGTCTCTATAAGGTTGGTCTTTATGGCAAAGCAGAGAAATGCAAATTCCACTCCAAGTTGGTAGGGTATCTGAGATACATCCTTTTTCCCTTCTGGCCTTACTATGTCCAATGGCAAAGTAAATATTATTCAAGACTGGCCAGAGTCCAATAAAGTTAAGGATATTCAATTCTTCTTAGGTTTCACAAACTTTTACCACCAGTTCATCTTCAACTACTCAGATATTGTCATTCTATTGATATGCCTCACCTAGAAGGATATTTCTTGGAAGTTTGACTCCTCCTGTTGTGATGCTTTCAACTCTCTCAAGAAGGCATTTACCTCTGCTCCTATCCTCACTCATTGGATTCCCAATGCACAACTCATCATGGAAACTGATGCTTTGGACTATGCTCTCACTGCAATTCTCTCCATTGTTAACAAAAATAATGAAGTTCATCCAGTTGCTTTACACTCCTGTACTTTCACTGTGGTAGAGTTGAATTATGACACATATAACAAGGAATTGCTTACCATCTTTGAAGCTTTCAAGATTTGGTGATACTATTTGGAAGATCTGGCCTATCCTATTGACGTTGTTATAGATCATAAAAACCTTAAGTATCTTTTTACTACCAAGGTATTGATCCAGAGATAAGCACAGTGGTCTGAGTACCTCTCCCAGTTCAACCTTGTCATCAGGTTCTGCTCTGGTCATCTTGGCACCAAACCAGACACTCTCACTAGATGATGGGACATTTATTGTGAAGGGGGGAATACTGGCTACACCATAGTCAACCCTCACAACTTCAAGCCCATTTTCACTCAAGAACAACTTGTAGCCTCTGTACAAGCTATGGTCCTCCTTTTCCCTTATCTCCACATAGCTACAGTTGTGGATCTTGACACCCTACATCAAGACATTCTTTCAGCTCTTCCTAGTGACCTAATTGCTACAAAACACACTTCTGCAGATAACTGGTGGTCTATGGACCCAAATAGTCTACTCTTTCTTGACAACAGAATTTATGTACCATCTGCTAGTAACCTCTACACATATATTCCCCAGTACAATCATGATCACATCCTTGCCAGACATTTTGGTCAAAACAAAACACTGGAATTAGTCCACTGCAGATACTTCTGGCCCAGCCTCCATGCTAATGTACAACAATTCTGCAAGTCCTGTGTCACTTATATGTGATCCAAGCCACAATGTCATAAGCCCTATAGATCTCTGAAACAACTTCCTATTTCTGAATGACCATGGAATTCCATGGACTTCATTGAGAAACTTCCATCATCCTCTGGGTTTAGCACTATCTTAGTCATAGTTGACCAGCTCACCAAGCAGGTGATCTTTATCTCTTCCCATAACACCATCACATCTGTGGAGTTAGTATATCTGTTCATCCTTCATGTGTATCGCAAATAAGATACTCACTGGTTGTGATATTGGAACTGAATAGTGTTCTAGGGGTTCAGTATAAGGATATGATAATGATAGATAATGGAAAGTATCAATAAGAATAATTGACATTGTTAAGTCTGAGGTCTAGTTCTCAGACATAGAGATATAGATATAAAAGAGTGATGGTCCATGTGCAAGCTGTTGCCATCACATGATTAAAACTCATACCTGATGGAAGCTGTCAGCTGTCATAGCAGCTGTCAGGCTAATTTTAGAAGGTAACTAATTATGTCACTACATTTATATGCTTGTATCTCTACTAATACTTATTGTTACAATCACAAGACCTTAGAGTTGGTCAAGTAAAAGAACCTTGTATTGGGTCAACACAAGAGAACTCAATAGAGAACTTTGTACAAGACTGTCTACTTTATATACAAATATCTAATGGTCCATGCAAGCTATTTCTAGCCTACCCTAAATGACCATGTGTATGTCTTAAGGTCAACATATGTATCACATGTTGTATAACATCATCTCTTCTAGAATGTTTTACATTCTTCCATGTATCATGTGACTTGTGACCATGTCATCTGATGTGACCTGCTGTATAACAGTGTGATCTTGTCACTCTAACTCTAACCCTAGTTCTAAAAATAGAATAATGGGGAATAAATTGAAAAGAAAAAAGAAAATAAAAATGAGAATAGAAAAAATGAAGTCTACTTCTTGTATTTCTGACACTTATTGCTTTATGATGTATTATATATCGTTGGGAACAAATTAATGAGCACTTTCCAATGCAAGTTCAATTGTGTGAATCCATTCATCTGTTTATGAGATATTAGTAGATGAAGCTTTTACAGCTACTGATGGCCTGATATCTCAGTCATTTGTTGTCGCTTTTGTACATCCCCATATATATAGATAGCTCTCATTTGGGGCTTTATAGTGCAACTTAGTTTCTGAAAATCAGTCCACTGATTGTGAAGATACAAGATAAATGAAGTTTGTGACAATATATTCCTTCCTATGTTACCTCCAACAGAGGCTCAGAGTTTGTGTCAAACTTCTTCTGATTCTTGAGCACTGCTCTCAACATGCAGCTTCACTTCACTTCAGGCTACCACCCTGAAGGTGATAGACAAACTGAATGTATGAATCAGACTCTTAAGCAATACCTCTGTGTATATTGTAACTACTAGCAAGACAACTAGTCTGAACTTCTACCTCTCATGAAGTTTGTCTACAATAATGCTCTAAGTGCTACTACCAGTGTTTTTTCATTCTTTGCTAATGAGAAATATCATCTGAACATTACTGTTCACCCTGAACATAATATTGCTTTCTCCTGAGCCTATGACTTCACCATAGATCTTGATGAATTACAGAGTATCCTCAAAGCTAAAATCTCTGCAGCCCAACAGCATTATCAGAAATCTGCTGATGTATGATGTTCTCCTGCTCCTAATTTTAAAGTAGGTGATAAAGTTTTTGTCAAGGCTAAGTTTTTCCGAACTACTTATATCAAGATCAAAGAAGATAGACTTGATTTATTTTATTTTTCTTTTCATTTTTTATCTCTTTTTCAATTTATTTTTCAATTTTTCATTTTTAGAACAACTAGGGTTAGGGTTGATCAGTCATGCTATCACATCAGTTACCTGATAGCATAGTCACAAGACAAATCACAAGACTTGGAAGAATTTAGTAGAAGATTCAAGAACAGATGACATCATACAATATGGACACCATATGTTGGCCTCATAGACTATACATGGTTGTTTAGAGTAGGGTGCACAGTAGCTAGCACAGACCATGAGGAATAGTATATAAGGTAGACTACTTTGTATTAGGAACTCTATCGAGTTCTCTTATGTTACTCAATACAAGAGTTGTTCTAATATTCCACTCAAAGGATTTTGGTTCATAACAACTTGGCCTTCAAAAAAACTCTCTGAAAAATATCTCAGACCCTACAAAATCATTGCCCAGCCTGGTATACTATTGTTCATCCTCTGCCTTACAGAGTCCATGCATTCTGTTCATCCAGTCTTTCATATGTCCATGCTCGAACCTGCCATGTCCAACACTTTCTCCAAGAGAATACAACTAGCTCTCACTTCAGTTATAATTGACGGGGAACCCAAATATGAAATTTCTTGGATAGTGGACTCTAAAATTGATTACCAACAGGCATGCAAACTCCTGTACAAGATGATCTGGCTAGGATATGAAAACACTAGAGATGAATCAGAATGGATCCCTGTAACAGAACTTACTCATGCTGCCAACTTGGTATCTAATTTCCACATTGTATATTCTGCCAAGCCCTGTTCTCTCCCATTGTCCTGATCATGCTGTTATACTTGTCCCCTGCCTCCACACATTTTCCAACAGGATTTTTCCTTCACTAATTCCTTAGTATATTCTGTCTGCTTATTTTCATTAACCCTCAGCTTCCACACACTTTTCAGGATTTCTTTTCAGAACTTCATTTCATTTTATCTTCTTGATTCTCTTACTCACACATTAGATGACAAAAAAGAAAATAACAATTAAAATAATTAAAATGAAAAAACAAAGACTATTCTAATAAGAGGCAGATAACAGAGTCCCCTCCTCCTGACTTTCCCCAGGGCCATTCTCAGCCCCCTCCTCTTCATCTCCACTCGCCTCCTTCTTGTTCTCCCCTTCAAGGCCCCATCTCTGCTCCAACATGGCCCCAATCCTCTCCAACTGGGCTGTAT
>JAJOHK020000132.1:0-40163 GCA_022457215.2 Leucocoprinus gongylophorus
GATACACTTTACTTCTCTCCTTATAACTCTTTATAAGGTTATTCTGACAAGTCTATATTACCAAGCTCATCACATGGAGTTTTTATACTCTGTGCACTTCTGAGCCAACTCCACAGACTTTCACCTTTAAGTGTGAACCATGCCTAATAAGTGTCTGAATATATTGATCCACTGCTTCTTGACCTTTTTCTTTATAACAATTTAATTCATTAGTTAGTAACACTTGAATATAATGTGCTTGTTATTCCATTTCTTCATGTATGAGGTTTCTCAATTCTTTAGACATACTGTAAATATCTCCACCTATTTGTACTTTGTAATCTTTGCTTACTTATAGTAAAGTGGTTTCAATATCTGCTAGCTGATTATTGATTACATCTGATAATTTGA
Organism: Leucocoprinus gongylophorus; assembly: GCA_022457215.2. Classification (NCBI taxonomy): domain Eukaryota; kingdom Fungi; phylum Basidiomycota; class Agaricomycetes; order Agaricales; family Agaricaceae; genus Leucocoprinus; species Leucocoprinus gongylophorus. The sequence continues at coordinate 391 of JAJOHK020000132.1, forward strand.
TGATATTCTAGAGTTGAAGTTGGATGTTAGCCATATTTTCTAGTCCTTGAATTATCTTGTGATATTTCTTTGTCTAATTTTTCTGTTCTTTGTTCAAGATCATAATAAAGTCCATATTGTTAACTATATAAATAATGTAGGGATTAGAGAAAGTAAGGACAAATGCAAATTGGTAAGACATGACTTGGATTTGGATTTCTCATTTGCTTGTGGTACTTTGAGATGTTGATTTAGAGTTTTACCTCCTTCTTTTATAGATTTTGTCTTGAAAACTTTGTCCAATAGTCTTAAATCACTTCTTTAGCATGTAATAACTATGTTTCTGCTATCCATTGGTCATATTCATTTCCATAATCTTTCCAGTGGACTAAGTATTGTATCCCACATTCTTATTTTTTGTGATTTCATATTTATTCAATTTTGTATTCTTTTTTCTTATTGATAATGTCTAGTAGTGATGCCATTTTTATATACTGTTCTTTGAATTGGGGTTTTTTGCATCATGTTAGCAGGTCCTCATTAAACACATTGTGTATCACTTATCTTTCTAGTAATTTTAACTGAAATACTTCTTGGCCAATGTTCTTTATGATTTCAAAAGGTTTGTATCTTTTCTAGTCTAGTTTTTTTAAAGATTGTTTCAATTGGATATTTTTAGCTTCTAACTATATGTTGTCTCCTTGCTTTAGTTTCTAAGAGTTTCATCTTTTCTTATCAAATTACTTCTTTATGGCTTCTTTTGCTATTTCTATCAATATCTTTGCTGTTTTACAACTTTTTTGTAGTTTCTTAAGGAAAGTCTCCAGTTTTGGTAACTTCATCTTTATTGTTAGGTCTCTTCTATAAATATTGTCCAAAGTTAAGTTTGAATGGGATATATCTTATAGCTGAGTGTTTCTTGTTGTTATACTGAAACTTTGCTGCTAATAACTATTTTGTCCAATCATTTTGTTGATAATTGACATAATATTACAAGAATGCTTCAAATTTCTGATTAATTCTCTCTATTTAACTATTAGTTTGAGAGTAGTATGCCATTGACAATATCTGTTTTGTTTCTAGTGTCTTGTTCAAGTTTTTTATAAATTATAAGGCAAATTGGGGTTTTTTGTCACTAAGAATCTTCTTTGAAATTTTATGAATTTTTCATATATTATTACTGTAGATCTTGGCTATTTCTTCTGATAATACTATCATTGTTGTTGTCTTGAGTCTAATTATCTTTGTAAATCAATTTACTATAACTATTATTACATTCTTGTTATTTGATCTTGGTAGTAGTCCAATAATGTTGATACTGATTTCCTACTATGGTTCTTGATGTATTTCCAGTGGGTGAAGTTCTCCTGCTTTCTTCATGTGCTGTACTTTGTTTTGTTGGTATTTCTGGTATCCTTAGATGTATTTCTTGATATCATTTCATATTTCTAGCCACCAATAGTTCTTCTTGATTAACTCAAGCATTTTTTGTTGTTTTAGATATCCTATATCTGCTGGTTTATGATTTTTCTATAAGATTTGCTCTTGAATCTTCCAGTTATTTGGAACATAGATTTTTCCTTCTATGTATATTACTCTATTGTCTTCTCATGCTTGTCTGTCTTCTTTTTCTAGTTTCTTTTATATTTTTTGTTCTCTCATGTTGTTCTTCTGAATTTCTTCCAACAATGTGGTTTCTTCTACCAATTAGTTTTCTCTAAACATTGCTATTTCCACTCCTGTGCTGACTTTTCTTATTTATAGCTTGTTTTTGAGCATCTTGATGTTCTTGTTGTCATCCTTTGTATCCACTTGATCCTTTCTTAATAGAATATCTGCTCTTATATTTGTTTTTTCTGGAATGTGTTACAAAATGAAATCATAGTCCTATAGCTTGAAATACTATCTTACTTGTTATCTACTGAATTTGTGTAGTTTCTTGAAATACTTGAGATTTTTGTGGTCTGTCTAGACTTTGAACTTTTTGATGGTGTCCAATAGGTATTATCTTTACTTTGTCAGAGCTTCTACTATGGCTAGTAGTTCTTTGTCATATATCTTGTAATTTATTTCAGCTGCCTGCATATCCTTGATAAAAACATGATTGGTTTCCATTTCCCTTCTTGTTTCTGAAATAGAACACATCCAATAGTATGTTCTGATGTGTCTGTCTTCACTCTGAATTTTCCATTTCCTTCTAGATAGAGTAAATACCAGTTGACTTGTGATCTTTTCTTTCAATTTTTCAAATTTTTTCTAATGTTCTTCTTTCTATTTCCACTCTTTCTTCTGATTCTTGATGTGAATAAGATATTTTGATACTATGTTCTACACTCTCTTGGATATCTTGTAAACTGTATTGTTCCTTTGTTCCAATTTACAATATGAATCTAAAGAGAAGATTGGTATTGCTTTCATCTTATCCCTTTACATATCATCACCTTCTACACCATCACCACTATCATCATCAACTGAATTTCTATCTCATAAGTCAACTCAATCTAATTCAAGTAGAATTAATCTGACAATACCAAGAGCAAATCACCAACATACAAGTATAGCTTCAGATGTTGGCAGGAGTAGGAGCAGAGGCAACAGTAGTTCTCCAACTTAATACTGGGTCAAACATAGAAGTGGCAAAGCTACAAATGTTCAATGGAAAGACAGGAAAAGTCTTAGATTTTTTGACAGCATGTAGGTTTTATATTAAGATGAGAATGAGGAAGACAACAATAGAAGAACAAATTCAATAGGTTTTATCATATGTACAGGAAATGTCAGCTGATATCTGGAAAAAAAACATCTTAGAGGATTTGAAAGCAGAAGTACTGGAATATGCAACAGTAGAAGAATTTTTGGCAGATTTGAAAAAAGAATTTTGTGGAGGAGACAATAAGATAATGAAGGCAGCAAAGTTAAAGAAGGTGAAGCAAGGAAACAAAACAATAGAGAAGTTTGTACAGAAGTTTAGAAGAACAGCTAGAGAAAGCAGATATGAAGAAAGACCATTGGTAGAGGAATTCAAGAAAGGAATGAATGAGGCAATCAGAAGGAAGTTGATGGAAGCAAAACAACCTCCAAGAAGCATTGAGTAGTAATACAAGAGGGCAGTAAATTTGGATAGACATTAGAGAGAGAGTAAAAGGAAGAAAGAGAAATTGAGGGGAAGGAGAGAAACAGGAGCTCTAGCTCAAAGAAAAAATATACTAGCAACTACTAGAGAAATATAAGAGCAATAATTGCCTTAGCCCCAAGTTTGGCCAAGAAGACAGAAGATTTAGTAGCAGACACTAACAGAGCTTGTTTCAATGGAAGGAGTAAAAAGAACAAACACAGCTATAGTAAACCCAAATTAATGAGCAGTGTTTGCATCTAGGTGAGACCTCTATATCATGAATGTAGATCAAGAGAAGAACTGTTATAGTTGTGGGAGTTTTAGTCATATTGCAAGAAATTGTAGAAAGGGAAAGAAAGCTTGAGTATAGGGACAATTCAAACAATATGAACAATAATTTAAATGGGGAAGAGAGTCTGGTAGTCCTTGACTAGGCTCTAGTAATAATAGATTTGCAATACTTAGTAAAGTAATGGATAATACATTCTGCTGTGATCTAAACAATAGGGATATGTTGAGAAAAGTTATAGTGAAGATTGGATTGAAAAGAATCAACACATGGGAAAAGGTGATAGTGGAAGTATTATTGGATGGTGAAGTAACAGAACTGGTTATAAGTTTAGAGTTTGTAAAAAAGCAGAGAGTTAAGTTAAAAAAAATAGAAAAACTCATGTAAGAAATGTGGATAATTCCTTCAACAAGAAGGGACCTATTGAGTATACAGTAGAGGTAAATATTTATTATTAGGGGCATAAGGAGAGAACAGAGATCAACATAATTGGAAGACAAAAGTGGAATGTAATTTTGAGAATGTCATAGCTGGCTTGCTACAATCTTGAGATTGACTGGAGAATGGGAGAGATAAAGATAATAAGGTGTCTAGAGGAGTATAAAAAGCAGTAGAGACCAAAGCAAGAAAAGTTAGGATAGAAGAATTAAAAACAAGAAGAGAAAAAACAAGAATAAAAATAAAAAGAAAAAACTGAAAAAGAAAAGAATGATGAAAGTGAAGAAAGTAGTAGAGGAGTAGGAGATTTGAGATGAAAAAGAGGAAGCAGCAAAATCTGAGGAAGAATCTGGTGTTAGAACAATTTCATTAGTGGATACATATCTTTGGAAAGAAAGCAAGTGAAAGAATGCTAATAAAGAAGTTATGAGACTATACAATAGAGGTAAAGGAAGGGTTTGTGCTGAGAAAGAAAAAAGTGTATTCATTGTCAAGAGAAGAGAGAGAGGATATACATGAGTTTATTGAAGAATAACTGAGGAAAGAGTATATCAGACCTTCAAAATCATCTCAAATGGCACCAGTTTTTATTGTAGGAAAGAAGAATGGAAAGAAACAAATGGTACAGGATTATAAATATTTAAATAAATGGACCATAAAAATTATCCTTTATCTTTGATTTCAGACATAGTAGAAAATATAAGCACAAAAAGATATTTATTAAACTAGATTTATGGTAGGGTTATAATAATGTAAGGATAAAGAAGAGAGATGAGTAGAAAGTGGCATTCATGACTTCAGAAGAGTCATTTGAACCAACTATAATGTTCTTTGGACTTACAAACTCTCTAGTAATGTTTTAAACAATAATGAATGAGATTCTTTGGAACTTGATTAATACTGGAGAGATAGTGAGTTTCATAGATGACATTATAGTAGGAACAGAAGAAGAAGAAGGATAAAATGAGGTGGTAAAAGAAGTAGTAAAGAGATTAGCAGAGAGTGATTTATATGTAAAACCAAAAAAATATAAGTGAAAGATTAGGAAGATAGAGTTCTTAGGAGTAGTAATTGGACTAGAGAGGATTAAGATGGAAAAAGAGAAGGTAAAGGGAGTATTAGATTGGCCAACTCCAAAAGGAGTTAAAGACATAGAAATTCATAGGACTAGCCAACTACTATTGGCAGTTTATTAAGGATTTTACAGCATATAACTAGACTATTATACAATATGGTAGAAAAGAATCAAAAGTGGGAATGGATAGAAAGGCAAGAGAAGGTGTTTAAAAAGTTGAAGAAGAGATTTATAAAAAAACTGGTATTAGCAACACTGAACTTAGATAAAAAAATAAGAATAGAAGTAAATACATCAAACTATGCAATGAAAGAGATGTTATTTATAGAGTGTGAAGATAAAAAGTGGAAACTAGTAGCTTATCTTTCAAAATCTTTAAATGAGATAGAGAGGAATTATAAGATTCATAACAAGAAGATGTTAGTGGTAATAAAAGAATTGGAAAACTGAAGGTATTTGTTAGAAAAAGCCAAGTTCAAGTTCAAGGTCTAGACAAATTACAAGAACTTAAAATACTTTATGAAGGTACAGAAGTTAAATAGAAGACAAGCCTATTAGGTACTCTACCTGTCAATATTTGACTTTACTTTAATGCATATATCAGGAACAAAAATGAAAGAGATAGATGAACTTAGTCAAAGACCAGATTAGAAAGTAGGAGTAGAAAAGAACAATGAGAATCAGACTTTAATTAAAGAACAATGAATTTGTAATTTAACTGAAGTAGTAATAGAAAAACCTAAAGTAAAAATACTAGAAAAATAAAAATAGCTAGAAGTAAGAACAAAGAAGTAGTTAAAGTAGTAGAAAAGATGAAGAAGATAGGAGTTAAGATATTGTGAGAAGATGAATAGCAGATCAAAGGAGATTTAGTGCTAAAGACATATCAGGGTAACTAGGTAAAAGAGCCTAGCACTTCAAACCTCCAGAAAATCCTAAATCTATTGTCTAAGAAATAATCAACTACATACTTATCTTCAGGAAATTTTAAAAGACCAGAATAAGAATTTCTAAAGATAAAGACTACTTTATATATCAACAGATTCATTCTAATATGTCAGAATTTCAATTACATAAGCAAGGAATAATAATACTTAAGTAATGAGGAACAGTTTAAAATAGAGTAACCAAAATAAAAGAGAGCCAGAGTATGGTAAAGTAGATGTGTGGATGATATTAGAAGACTTTGGAAGACCACAGAGTGTTGCAAAAGAGTAAGCAGGTGTGGAAAGATAAGTTTAATAACATATTCAGATAGTTGGAAGTATTGGTATACAGTTTAAAGTGGTCTAAAGTGTGGGAAATTGGGAAAGTGAATGAGTACAGATGTGGGAAAGAGTTATATATCATGGATCAGCCAAAAAACACAAAAGAGAAAGAGCTCAGAAAAACTAGTCTCCTTACAAGGAGGAAAAGATTTATATACTGAAGAATGAGGAGTTAAGAATAGGAATAACCTGGTTGCATTATGATGCACTAGTAGTAGAACATAAAAAAAGGTGGAAGACAACAGAATTGGTGGCTGAGAGTAATGAAAGAATAGAAGGTTATAATTTGTACTAGAGAATGAAGAATAGAACAGAGACAGTACTAGAGAAATCATGGACACACTTAACAGTTAACTTCATAACTAAGTTACTATCATCTTAGTAGTCTGCAATAGGTTGTCTAAGATAGTGCATTTTGTGGTAAGAATAGAAGAAACATTAGCAAAAGAGCTAGTATGGTTGTTTAGAGATAATATGTAGAAGTTGTATGAGTTACAAGAGAGTGTAGTATCAGATAGAGGGCTATAGTTTGCAATAGAGTTGATGAAGGAGTTGAATAAAATGTTAGAAATTAAAACTAAATTGTCAATGTTTTTCCATCCATAAATAGATAGATAAACAGAATGAATGAACCAGAAGTTGGAATAGTATCTCTAGTTCTTTGTAGATTACACACAAAAAGACTGGCTAGAATAGCTAGTATTGGCAGAATTTATGGTCAATAACAAAGTATACTCAGCAACTAAAGTATCTCCATTTATGGTGAACTATAGTAGAGGATTAAGAATAAGAGCAGATATTAAGAGAAAAGGAAAAGTAGAGAAGGCTATGGAAGTTTGCAGAGAGAATGAGAAAGATATAAGAGAAAGCTGGGGTAGTATTGAGAAAAGCTTAGAAAGAAAAGAAATAATTGGCAGAGAAAAGAGAAAGAAAGTAGAATAGAAGAAAGGCAATAAAGTGATATTGAGCATGAAAGATTTGGTATTCAAAAAAAGACTAGTAAAGAAATTATGAGTTCAGAGTTTATGAGGGAGAATAAGTTTAAGAAAAAGAAGCAGTGGACCATTATATGAGTTTATATATCATTGATGAAGTAGTTTCTACTAATATGGTTAAATTACAACTGCCTACTTCAATGAAAATTCACCTGGTTGTAAATATCAGTCAAGTAGTACAATATAAGAAATAAGCAGGGGAATAAAAAGTAAAAGAGATAAAACTAGTAGAAGTAGAGAGAGTTGAAGAATGAAAAGTAGAAAAATCTTAAAAAAAAAGAAGGACTTAGAAAATATAAAAGAATTGGTAACAGAATTTAAGGAAAGAATAAATGTAGAAATGAAATAACAGAAGAAGTTAGATATAGTAGAAGAAAGAGACCTTAGGAAAGAGAAGTTATTTGAAAAATACATAGCAAAGATGTTATACAAATAGAATGATAGAAAATTTGAGAAAGAATATTTAAGAAAGTTAGAGAAGAACTGGTAAAAATAGAAGTCAGTATCACAAATGAGCTACTTACTAGTTGTGATGCTTGAACTTAATGGTGTTTCAGAGGTTCAGTATAAGGAAATAATAATAATAAGTGATGAGTAGTATTAACAGGAATAATTAATGTTGTTAAGTTTGAGATCTAACTCTCAGATATAGAGATATATATACAAAAGAGTAATGGTCTATGCATAAGCTGTTTCCATCACATGATCAAAACTCATACCTGATGGGAGCTGTCAGGCTAATTTTAAAAAGTAACTAACTAATTATATCACTACATTGATATGCTTGTATCTCTATAAATACTTATTGCTATGAGATATACCATATATCATTGGAAACAGTTTAATGAGCACTTTCCAATACAAGTTTGATTGTGTAAATCTGTCTAGTTGTTCATGATATATTAACAAATAAGAATTTTACAGTTTCTGATGGCCTGATATCTCAGTTGTTTGTTGTCACTTTTGTATATTCCATATATATACAGATAGCTCTCATTCAGAGCTTTCTAATACAACTTAGTTTGTAAAAATTGGTCTACTAGTTATAGAGATACAAGCTGAATGAAGTTTGTGACAGTCAGTTTCTTTAGAGGAGAAATTTTAAAGGGAAGGGTAATATCAGAGTTGAAAATAGTAGATTCTATTTATTTCATTTTTATTTTTTATTTTATTTTATTTTTTGGACTTAGAGTTAGAAGTTAGTATGATATCATACATGACTGTTACAAATTGTCACAAGTCACAGTCACATGATCACATACTACAAAAGAACATTATAGAAAGTTCTAGAACAATAATATTATATAGTATATACTATATATGTTGACCTTAAGGAAAATATATAGCTTTTAGAATAAGCTAGGTTTAGTGTAACATAGACCAATAGTCTAGTATATATAAAATAAACACTTTTATACTTGGAACTCTATCAAGTTTTCTTATATAATCTTTATACAAAATTCTTTTCTTATTTAAATACTTTGAAGTTTGAATTATAATATTAAAACTTGATTTTCTTACTCTAAGACTGCCCAAAACAAGACCTTCTTGATTATTTACTCTTATTCTCTTATTATTCTTAATAGAGAGTAACACCATTCTTTTGTCAAAAAAAATAACTAGGCTTTAAGCTTAAGAAATATACTAGTCAGGTAAGAGAAGCTTGACTGTTTGTTTTGCATCAAAGTCCACTAGTACTTAGTAAACATATTACCTTTTATAGATGTATTAGTTAGTTTTTTGTATAGTAGCTCTATGTTACTAGTCCATTTGTGATTAGTTTAGACAGGAGAATGATAAAGGTTCTTAAAACACTATCTGATATAGAGATTTCCTTCTTAATAATATTTGTTTACAATTTGATTAGAGTAGTATTTAGTAGTCTAGGTAGTTAGTAAATAGTATGAGATGGGACTTAAAGAAGGCTCACTAACACTAATACTTACCAAGATTGAGTTGAGTTCTGAGTATGAGTCTAAAGAGAAAACCAGTGCTGGTTTTATCCTACCTCTTTATACTTCATTACCTCCTATACTATCACCAACTCCAATTGATTCATCTCTAACATGAGTCAATATGACTTACAATGAATAATCTGATAGTAATAAGAATAGCTTGCAATAATATGGATATAAATCTAAGTACTATTAGCAGGAGAAGGAATAGTATAGAGAAAAGTAATAGTAGAAGTTCTCTGATCCAACACCAGATCAAATATAAAAGTAGCTAAACCACAAATATTCAATGGAGAGGCAAACAAGATATTTGGTTTTTTAATAGCATGCAGACTATATATTAGGATGAGGATGAGAGAAACATTGGTAGAAGAATAAGTACAGTAGGTATTGTTATATATATAAGATGACAGCAGATATTTGGGAGAAAAATATAATAGAAAATTTGGAAAGAAAATTATTAAATTAGGAAGCAGTAGGAGAATTTTTGGCAAATCTAAAAGAAAAGTTTAGAGAGAAGAATGACAAAATAATAAAAATAACAGAATTAAAAAAGATAGAGCAGGAAAATAGAATGATGGAAGAATTTGTGTAAGAGCTTAGGAGAGTAGTAAGGAGTAGTAAATATAAAAGAAGACTATTAATAAAGAAATTCAAAAGGTGTATAAATGGAGTAATCCAGAAAAGATCTATTCAAATTTGTTGCTCTCTTATACTACTACTTAATACTCCTGAGTTAGCATTCTAACTCTATAAATCTTTGAGAGAGAGTAGAAAAGAAGAGAAAAGGTTAAAAAGTAGAAGAGAAACAAAAGCTTTAGCACTAAGATATAATATAGCAACAAATGTTGTAGAAGTATAAAGGTAACAATTGCCTTTAGCCTCAGGTTTGGCCATGAAAATAGAAGATTTAGCAGTAAGTACTAGTAGAGCTTACACTGATGAAGGGAGTTGAAAGAACAAATGCAGCTGTAGTGAACCTGAATCAATGAGCAGTATTTGCACCAAAGCAAGACCTATATATCATAGATATAGATTAAGAGAGGAATGATTATAGTTGTGAAGGTTTTGATTATATTAAAAGAAATTGTAAGAATTAGAAGATAGTAAAATAATGAAAGAGGTTGGAATACAGGAATAATTTAAACAATGGCAATAATAATTTAAATAGAGAAGAGAGTCTAATAGTCTTCAATTAGACTCTAATCTAAATAATAGAGATATATTAAGTATTACAATTGAAAATTCAAAGTGTTAAGTCAACAAAAGAATCTTATATTAGGATTAATACAAGAAAACTCAATAGAGTCCTAAATACAAAAGTGTCTATCTTATATATGCTAGACTATACTATACTAAACCTAGTCTACTTTAAAGACTATATATTTTCCTTAAAGTCAATATATGATATATATGCTATATATCATTATTTGTTTTAAAATCTTCTACAATATTCTTTATGATATATGATTATGTGACTATAAACTTGTGACAGATATGTGACAGTTTGTAATAATCATATATAATGTCATACTAATTCTAAGTCTGAAAAATAAAATAAAATAAGAAAATAAAAATAAATAAAGTTTATTATTTTTGATTCTGACAGTAGAAATCCATTTAGATTTGTCTTTGATATCTTCATACTCTAACTTAATCACCTTGTAGAAAAGCTTATATACCCATCAGTGATTAATTCTAGATTTTACTATTTATAAGATTTTATACTCAGGTTTTCCATCAATTATGGCTAGTATGGAGGCTAGTTATGTTCTCTTGAGAAAATTATTGGATATGGCAGGTCTGAGCATAGATATATAGAAAACTGGATAAACAAAGTATATAAACTTTAAAAAATAAAGAGTAAATGATAAAATACCAGGCTAGAAGATAATTTTGTAGGGTCCAAGATATTTTTTGGATAATTTCTTTGAGAGCTGAGTGGTTCTAAAGAATTGAGCCTTAACAAAGACTTTATTACCTACTTTAAAAATTAGGTATGGAGAAACATCATATATTAGCAGACTTTTAATAATACTATTAAAATGTAGTAATCTTAGCTTTGAGAGTATTCTGTAACTTACTGAGATCTATATTAGCAAAGAATAGAGAGACACTAATGGTAATACTAAGAGTATTGTTGTAAGAAAACTTTGCAAGCAGCAAGAGTTTTCTTACTAGTAATTATAATATATACAAAGGTATTACTCAAATGTCTGGTTTATACATTTGGTTTGTCTATTACCTTTGGGATAGTAACCTAAAGTAAAGTGAAGCCACATGTCTAAAGCAGTATCCAAAGAACAAGAAAAGTTCAATACAAACTCTGAACCTTTGTTAGAGGTAACATATGAAAAACACTATGTTTTGAGAATATATGAAGAACAAATAGATATAATGGTGTTGTAGACAAGAATAAAAATTGTTTGCTTGGTAAGCTAGTCAATAATGGCATTAAACTCAGAGAATGATGGAATTTTCTCAATGAAGTCTATAGAAATGAAATTCTATAGTCATTTAAGAATAGAAATTTGCTTAAGGGATCTATAAGGCTTGTGATGCTAAAGTTTGGATTATTTACAAGTAACACAGAATTTGCTGAATTGTTATATATTAGCATAGAAACTAGGCTAGAAATAACTATGAAAAACTAGTTCCAGTGTTTTGTTCTGACAAAAGTGGTTAGCAAAAATGTAATCATAATTATACTAGAGAACATATGTATAGAGATTACTAGCAGATGGTACATAGATTCTGTTATCAAGATAAAGAAAACTATTGGAGTCTATAGACCATTGGCTCTCTATGAAAATATGTTTTGTAGTAGTTGAATTACTAGAAAGGGCCAAACAAATATCTTGATATAGGATGTTAAGATTAACAATTATAGCTGTACAAAAGAAAGAAAAAAAGAAGATAGTAGCTTAAATAGAAGCCATGACTTGTCCTTAAGTAAAAATAGATTTGAAGTTGTAAGAGTTGATTGTAGTGTAGCTAGTATTCTTCTCTTTAAAATAGATATCCTATTATTTGGTAAAAGTATTCAGTTTGGTACTAAGATGACCAGAATAGAATCTAATAACAAAGTTGAACTGAAAAAGAGGTACTAAAACCACAAGTACTAAAACTACTATACTTGCCTCCAGGTTAATAATCTAGTAGTAGAAAAATACTCAAGATTTTTATGATTTATAACAATGTCAATAAAAAGGCTAAATCTTTTAGATAGTGTTGTCAAATTTTAAAAGCTTTAAAAATAGCAAGTAATTTCTTGTTATATATGTCATAATTCAACTCTACTGTAATGAAAGTACAGAAGTAAAAGACAACTAGATGAACTTTATTCTCTTTATTTACAATAAAAAAAATTGTAGTGAGAGCATAGTCTGAAGCATTAATTTTCTATATATTAGAGATCCAGTATGTGAAAATAAATACAGAAATGAATACCTTCTTAAGAGAGTTGAAAGCATTATGATAAGAAGAATTGAACTTCCAAGCAATGTTCTTCTAGATGAGGTATGTTAATAGAATGATGATATTTGAGTAGTTGAAGATCAACTAGTAATAAAAATTTGCAAAATATAAAAAGAAATGTCCTTGACTTTCTTTAGTTCCAGCTAGTCTTGAATAATCTTTACTTTGTTGTTGGACATGGTAATGCCAGAAGAAGAAAAGATGTATCCTAGATACTCTACTGACTTAAAGTGGAATTCACATTTCTCTGCTTTGGTATAAAATCCTATTTTGTAGAGATATTTGAGTACTTCTTTAACATATTAGTAATGTTCAGACATATTGTTTGAGTAGATAAGTATATCATCTAGATAGATTATAATACAAACATCCAAAAGATTAGAAAAGAGATTATTTATGAATTACTGAGTGTCAAGATTGCAAAAAGTGGACTTAGTTTTTATTTATTTCCTTTCTCATTTTTCTTTTCTTTTTGATTTATTTTTCATTTTTAGAACTAAGGTTAGGGTTTAAGTGACAAGACCACTATTACATATCAGATGATGTGGCCACAGTAATGGTCACAAAGTCATGAGATATATAGAAAGATATAAAATATTCTGGAAAGATGATGTCATATAATATATAAAACATATAGTCATTTAGGGTAGGCTAGAAATAGCTCACACAGACTATTAGGTATTTGTATATAAGATAGACAATCTTGTACAGAGTTCTCTATTGAGTTTTCTTGTATAAACCCTACAAGGTTCTTTCTCTTAACCTACTCTAAGGTTTTGAATTTGTAATACTGAGAGGCTATAGAAGTATTGGTAAAACTAAAGAGTATTACAGACTACTCAAATAACTCATAATGTGTTCTGAAAGTAGTCTTCTATTTATTACCATTGGCAATGTGAACTAGATAGTAAGTATAACAAAGATCTATCTTTATATACACTTGAGCTTTGCAAGGTGAGTTAAGCAGATTAGAAATAAGTAGAAATAGATGATAATTCTTTTTGGAAATATAATTGAGATTGCAAAAGTTGATACAAAGGTGTAGTAAACCATCTTTTTTCTTGACAAGTATATCATACAGAGATAAAATTAGTTAGATAAAATCCATGTTGAGGCTTTCTTCAATGAATTTCTTTAGAGCCTTTTGTTCAGATGTCAAAAGAGAGTATATAGAGCTAACTAGAGGTTAAGTACTCTCTTCCAAGTTGATTTGGAAATTATAAGAATAATAAGGAGCAAGGACTTCAGCTTTTACTTTACTGAAGACATTAGTAAATTTGCAATACTTGGAAAGGACATTGGAAAAGTTAGGAGTTTCTGCAACTTGTGCAGAGTTGGCCTGAATATCTAAAGAGCAAAAACATAGTTGAAATTTACTAAAGCCTACAAGTTTTGATGTATGAAGGAATGCCATAACACCAATGATAGTAATATTAGGTTATTCAGAAATAGATACACAGGTCTCAGATACAAATATAAGAACTATAAGATCTGATGATTGTAAAGAAATGTCAGGAGATAATAGAAATACCAATAATGTGTTGGCTATAACACAAAAGAGAGCAAGATTTTCTTGTAAAGATAAATATAATATTAATTCATTTACCCAGTCAATTAGTGGATTGTGTTAGACAATCCAGTTATATTTAAGAATCAAAGAGTAAGAAAATCTAGTAAAGTAATATAAAAGTCCAGAGTTATACAATTACTAGTAGAAAAGACTATAGGCAATATAACAATTTCAGAGATGTTAGTATTTGATAAACCATCAAACAAGTGGAAAACAACTGGAAGAGTTATGAATATTTTCAAGTGATAAGTATCTATAAATTTTGAGTCTATAAAATAGTAGGTAGACCTAGAGTCTATGAGAGCTTGAAATAGGGCTTTATTAAGATAATCCTAACTAAAGATTAAAGAAAAAGTAAGAAAGACAAAGAGTAAATGAGGATCAGAAAGAGTGGATATGTTAAGTTAGATAGAACTTGTTATTACACAGAGAAGTTCAATATAGCCTTCAATCTGTATAGAGTTCTGGAAGTTACTCTCTATTTTTCTGAGGGTTTCTTAACAGCTGTCAAAGTACTATAGCCTTTAAAGATAACCATAGTTTGCTTTTTGAAATAGGAGTTCAGCTTATAGTTTTTTGTACTGTAATAAAGACATAGATTGTTTTTGAAATACTTCTTTTGCTTATTGTTGATCAACTTGCTATTGTTGGCCAACTTGGAGAAGAGATCTACCTATAAAGAATTAGATTGTTTTTTAAAAGTAGAAAACAAAGAGTTAGAAGGAGATGATTTGGTAGATGAGACTATCAGAAATATATTTGCTTTGTTCTAGGAGGCTAAAGTGTTGCCAGTAGCAGAAGTTTTACCTTGCTTCTAGAAGTGAGACTCAAGAGCTTTTTTCTGCTTGTCTTGTACAATGCCATTTGTAGTTGCATTTGTAGTAGCAATTGATCATTACTAAAGTATATATGTTCTAGAACAAGATGGATTTACCTTGTTCCTGGGTCAAAATAGGATTCAGGATCTAATTTGAGAGTATCTAGTAATAATAATAGCACAATATACTATTTTTCCAATCTAATTGGAAGGCATAGTGTATAAAATCCACATTGTAAGTGGAAGTCTTATTTCCAGGCTTCATATAAAGATTGTCTAGCATATTGGCCACTTTATCAGTAGAGTTTGAGAGCCCAAAGTATTAACATAATTTGTTAACAAAAGTATTCCAATTGGAAAGACAGTCTTGTAAAATACTCTGATCTTCTTAGTTAAGGCCTATCTTAAACCAGTTTTAAACAACTTTAGTAAGATAGGTCATTGCAAAGTTGATTTTTGCAATATCTATGTTAAATTACATAAAGTTTACACAGAAGTAGAAATAACATTGAAACAAAAAATTATTAAGCTTGTTCAGCTTAGTGCTACTGAAAGTATTGGGAATATGGGCTTTAGTTCCCTTTAGATTAATATTAAGTATGTTTACAATACAACCAAGTATGTTGGCTAATTATTCATTTGTTGAATTATTGATATACTGAGGTTTTAACTGTGAGCAAGCAGAAGAATTAGGTCTATTAGTAACAAGATTAGTAACAGAAGCATTCTTCTAATTAGAATTATTGTCTACAGAAATAATATTTAGGCTAGAGATAGGAAAAACTGTTTAGGTAGATTGAATAGTATAAGTTAGGGATCTTAGAGATAATTAATTCTGTTAATGAATACATCTTGAGTATTATAAAGTGTTTAGAGGATACACTCTAGCTAAATTATCACTAAAGTATAATATAGTGTTGAAAGATGTTCCAAGGAGTGAGATCAGAGTTGATTTTGAGTAGATTAAAAAGTTATGATAGGAGAAAGTTATCAGACTTTGAAGTATGATTCAAAAAGATTTGTAGGCTGAAACTGCTTAGAAATTAAACTAGTCTATACATATATAAATTTACCTTATAATAAAGCTTATATATTGATTTATTTTTAGTAAATTCTATGTTATTTTCTTAGTCATGTTATCATATTACTATGACTATGATATATGTTATAGTTATACTTTGTGATATTACAACTCTTGGCTAAGTCTAAATAAGAAAAATAAAAAACAGACTTCCATCTCTACCAATTCTTTTCCAACTTCTTTAGATATTTTTCCTTAAACCTTTTATTGTTCCAACTATTTAACATGTTTGCTATATACTTTTCTAGTAACTTCTTTTTTTAAAAATCTCTTTTCTTTACCATTTCTAATCTCTCCTGCCTTCTAATCTTTATACTTATTTTCTCTCAAACTCTACTACTAGTTCTTTTGTATTTTCTAAGTTTTCCTTTTTTTTCATATATTATACTCTACTATGAATTTCTTCCAATAAACAAGATATTTCATGTATTTTTATACTATTCTCTTACTGAAAATTTAGTCCTTTATAATAGAGTTTACTTTTATTCAAATCTCAAACTCTGTTAGTATCACAAATAAAATACTCACTGGTTGTGATACTTGAGCTGAATAGTGTTTCAGAGGTTCAGTATAAGGATATGATGATTGACAGATGATGAAAAGTATCAATAGAAATAATTGATGTTGTTAAGTCTGAGATCTAGTTCTCAGATACAGAGGTATATATACAAAAGAGTAATGGTCTGTGCGCAAGCTGTTTCTATCACATGATCAAAACTTGTACCTGATGGAAGCTGTCATCTGTCATAGCAGCTGTAAGGCTAATTTTAGAAGGTAACTAATTATGTTATTACATTGATATGCTTGTATCTCTACCAATACTTGTTGCTTTGAGATGCATCATATACCGTTGGAAACAAATTGATGAACACTTTTCAACATAAGTTTAATCATGCAAATATGTTTAGCTGTTCATGAGATATTAGCAGACAAAGCTTTTACAGCTACTGATGGCTTGATATCTCAGTCATTTGTTATTGCTTTTGTACATCCTGCATATGTGTGGATAGCTCTCATTTGGGGCTTTCCAGTGCAGCTTAGTTTGTAAAAATTGGTCTACTGGTTGTAGAGATACAAGCTGAATGAAGTTTGTGACAGTTAGTGTCTTAAAGTAGATTATTTTGATCGAATATCTGTTTAACTTAGAGCTAGATATAGGTACTAACCTTACTTGATATAGAAAACTACTAGACTATATAGTAATAGCACCACTTAATTTTCCAAGTATTTTAGATACTTCTTCTAGTACTTAAGGACTAATGAATACTCTATAATCTTTAATCTGATAATTAACTATAATCTTGAATACCTTTGATACTAAATCTTAGTATCAGTAGTAACATACTTATTTCCATTAGTATTCACTATCTCAAACTTTGTTTCTTATTGTCTAAAGTTTCAACTAAGCAATAAATAGACAACACAATATATAAGCTAAAGTTAAGACTGTTTATAAAAGTTTGCAACCCTGCTTTCTCAGATAAGTTTCTATACTTGTTCAAACTCTGTCTAAATTCTATAGACTTTTGTCTTCTGTTATAAGACGCTTCAAACACTAACAATTTTTATTTTATTTTATTTTATTTTTTCTGATTTTATATAGATTTTCTTTTTATTTTCTTTTTCTTTTTCCTTTTAGGTGATGAAGAGGCATATGACACTGCAGTCACATAACATGTCACATAATGTGATATTATAAGCCTAAAACATAGTAGAAGAACCTAGAAGATGATATCAGGGCATATATATACAATATGGGAGCCTAGAGGTGAACATGAGAATAAAGCATGGACATGAGGACAGGTCTAATTATTAGTAGCATGGACCAAGCATGTTTTGTATATATAAAACTCTAATTTAGCAGAAACTCCTTATTGAGTTCTCTTGTGAACTTCCTACTTTATATCCACCTTAAGAGATTTGCTACCTTGTACTGCTATTGGACTTTGTGTCTAGTGGTTGCCACAATATCTTAAGTATAAATATTATAAACTTGGGATCTTAGAGCTAGTCAAAAGAAAGAACCTTGTATAGGGTTTATACAAGAGAACTTGATAGAGGGCTCTGTATAAGATTGTCTACCTTATATACTAAAATCTAATAGTCCATACTTTACTATTTTAGCTTATCCTAAATAACTATATGTTATACATGTTATATAATATCATTCTTTCTAGATCCTTCTATAATGTTCTATGTATTGTATGATTTGTGTGACACCCAAGTTACATGATGTGACTGTAACCTGTGATATTATACTAACCTCTAACTCCAAAATAAAAGGCAAAGTAAAAGTAAAAGTACAAGAGAAAGAAAAATAAAATAAAAAACAAGAAATAGAGTCCACTGTTTTCAGTTCTGACAGTAAACCACACTAGTTTTAGTTCTTTTACTTTTTGTCTCTTGAATAGATCTCTATACTTTACTACTCTACTTGTATTTATTACCAGATGAATTCTCATTTATTCTGGTAATTTCAATTTAATCACATTAACTAATACAATTTCTTCTTTTATATAAAACCTCATAAATTGTCAACTTTTTTGCTAATCTTTCTTGAAACATGAAGTATTTTGTACTTAGTATTACTTTATCTCTCTTCTTTCACTCTTCTACTTTCCATCTCTTATTTGCTTGCTTTTTTATCTCTTCTTGTGTTCTCTTTGATATTGTTCTTACTTTCTCTTATATCTTTCTCATTCTTTTCACAAATTCTGTTACTATTCTTATTTTTTCTTTTCTTTTAATATCTGTTCTCATTTACAACTCTCTTTTATTATTTTCTATGAATAGTAAAATCTTAGTTATTATATAAACTTTATTTCACAAAACTTTAATACTATTGAAGTTCATAGAGTTTTTTCCTTTCTTAGAATGCCAAATACTGCCACTAACTCTATAAAGTTTGTCTAATTGACTTTACTGCTCTCTGCTACTAATTTCCATTTGTAAGGAGACCTAACTTTTCATGTCTAGTCAAGCAAAAACTCTCAATTCCAAATATATAGACTTCTCTATAGGCTTTTCTACTTTATAGTACTACTAAACTCTGCTGCAAAATCTATGGACTTTACTACCATTAACCCCAAACTTTACATTTGTACATTGTCCTTCTAGAGAACTTTCTGAATTTTTATTCATCATTTCTTTATCACTATCAAATATACCCTATCTCATTGGGTAATGTTCTAGATAAGTACTCAATCTTCTTTGGACTTTGTTTCAATCTCTTGAAATTCTTTGCAAACCATTTATAATAATTAGCTAATCCTAAAAAAATTTTGTACTTTTTAACATTTTAGAGTACTGGTTAATCTAATGCTGCCTTTACTTTCTTTTCTTCTATTTTCATATATAAATCATTCTCTTTAATACTTCCTCTACTAATTCATTATTTTCTTTTTCTTTTTCTATTTCTACTATTACATCATCAGTAAAGCTCACTATCTTCCTAGTATCTATTAGATCTCTTAATAACTTGTTCATAATAGCCTGAAATATAGCTGGTGAATTCATCAACCCAGAAACATTATGGTAAGTTCAAAAAATCCCTCTAGTATTATAAATGCTACTTTTCACTTATTTCTCTCTTTAATTTGCACATTGAAGACTTTCTTTATTCTAATATTTTTAATAATATCTAAATTTGAAGGTAACAGATAGTTGTTTTTCATCATCCACTTATTGAGATACTGATAATCTTGTACCACCATCCTTTTCTAGTTTTATTTTCTACAAAGAAAAATATAAATCCTAGTGTCCCCCAATAAAAGAACTATTGGAAGTAGAGATATACTATCTTCATGTATTGAACTCAAGGATCTTGCTATATCAAATATAATGGACTTTACAAGGTTAAATATCATCATCACTTTGCCTGGTATTGTAAGACAAACTTTAAGATAAATTCATCTTGACTTGAAATGAAACAGGGCAAACTATGCCTTTATACCTTCAAACATTTGAACTGTAAAGGTGAATACCAAGCTAATTTGAACTTATATCCATTCTAGAGGTACTATTTCAATAAGGAATGGCATACCAATAAATATCAAGAACTCTGAAAAATTAGGAAGCAGTTAATTTACTTAACTATGAGTAGTAATCAAGTATGATTATTTAAAACATCAAGCTTTTTATTAACATAATTTTGGAAACTAGCACTAATTTCAATATTATTTTTATTCAAAAACTGCCTTGGTCAACTATTCATGCCATTCTAAGTTCATTTAACAAAGAAAGAGACAAAGTAATAGGTGCTCCTAACCATTCAAACTAGATTACTTTTTCTAGAGTATCATCTGATAAAAATGTGTTACAAACTTCATTCAGCTTGTATCTCCACTAGTTGTGGACTAATTTTCACAAACTGAATTGTACTAGAAAGCCCCAAATGAGGGCTATCTGCATATATGTTGGATATACAAAAGCAACAACAAATGACTGAGATATCAAGCCATCAGTAGCTGTAAAAGCTCTGTTTGCTAATATCTTATGAACTGATAAATGGATTTGTATGATTAAACTTGTGTTAGAAAGTGCTCATCAATTCATTCCCAATGATATATGATACATCTCAAAGCAATAAGTATTAGTAGAGATACAAGCATATCAATATAGTGACATAATTAGTTACCTTCTAAAAATAGCCTGACAGCTGCTATGACAGATGACAGCTCCCATCAGGTACAAGTTTTGATCATGTGATGGCAACAGCTTGCATATGGACTATTACTCTTTTATATATATATCTCTATATCTAAGGACTAGATCTCAGACTTAACAATGTCAATTATTCTTGTTGATACTTTTCATTATCTGTCATCATCACATCCTTATACTGAACCTCTGGAACACTATTCAGTTTAAGTATCACAACCAATGAGTAGCTTATTTATGATAAAATGACTATCTAAGAGTCATTTTATATATTAACATTTGTTTGCTTAATCTATACTTTTCTCTTCATAAAGACATCTTTAATTATGGGACATTTGTTGTTTTTCATTTTTCAGTAATGGAGATCTTTTTTTCTTACTTAACATTTATTCTGACACTAACCAATCTGTTTTAAAGTATTCAAAGAATACTAAAGCAAATATTTTTAATGTTTTAGTTATGACTGGTGATTTTAACATTAGAGATAGTAAATTGGGATCCTTTGTATCTATTTCATTCAGTTTATAGTAATTTACTTATTGATATTGCAAACACTTTTGATTTATATTTTTTATATTCTACTAACTTTATTTCTACTAGATGCTCAAACTCTGTTATTGATCTTATGTTCCTCAGACCCAACTCTTTGGAATTTGATAGTCATATCTATTAGAAGTTGTGAATGTTGGACTATATTTTATTTTTCTTTTCCTATTTTCATTTCATTTTCATTTCTATTTTATTTAAGGGTTATAATAACACTCAGAGAGAAGATTTCCACAAAATTCACTCCAAGAATTACTCTCTCTCCAAACACAAAGACTAATAAGACGGCACACAAACCAGTCCCTGCTTCTATCAATAAGGTTCCTCCTTCTCCACCGCTTCTAGCTAAAACGGCTAAGGAAGTCAATACTATTTCGAAGTTCTTCCTGAATAAAAAACTCTTGAACGACAAGTCCAAAGACAGACCAAAGCCAAACAAATCCTATGCACAGACCTCAAAACCTACTGTCAGTACAGCTAAAGTCTTTAAAATCAAGAAAATGTTCTCTGCTCTAAGTGTGGAAAAAATCAACCAGGTCAATAATATTGTCAATGGATTATCTAAGCCAAAGCCGAAAATTCAAATGACCACCAGAGGGCTATCAAGAAAGCAGGTCATCATCCCGATGAGCAAGGAAAACATCGATTCATTCATCAAGAACTCATTGCTTCATGTAACTAGCATGAATAGATAACTCCAGAATGCCAAATCCGAAATCCTCGTCGATTATATCTGAGCTGAACCCTTGGGCATTACCGTGGTCACTAATAAGATAGCCCAATCATTTGACTTGATGCTAATCGACCAGTACATCAAGAACTCCAACAGCATAAACACTCTACAAGTAGAAGAACTGAGACTGTCTAAATCCAAATCATACCTCAAGATAATAGGTATCCCGTACTACCCCCACAGCAACACTCAAGAATGCCTCACCTCTAGCAACATCAAATCAATTTTAAAACAAAACCAAATCTTCGATAACATCTCATTAGCTTCCAAACCCTGAGTCATTAAGATCTCACCCAAATCCGACATGTCCATTGTATGGATTGATATATAGGACATCCAAAGCAGGACCAACACCAAGATGCTCATCAACAGGTGCTTCAACATAGGAAAGTACATCGCTACCATCTGAGGAGCAAACATAAACCTAGGAGTTCTCCAGTGCAAGAATTGCTGGAAATGGAGACATGCTACTTTCTCATGCAGAATACAGAGCTCTAAATATGTCAAGTACAATGGCCCTTACAAGTTTGAGAATCACAGAGAGTTTGGATGGTGTTGCAAACTGAACAACAAGATCAACTCTCCAAGACTAGAAACAAAGAAAGGCGAACCCTGCTCTCATACATTCAAATGCTTGAACTGCTGTGGAGATCACCAAGCCGACTCCAATGTATACCCTTTCTGGCACCATCATTTCAACAGAGAGTGACAGATGAAGAAGTATTCTGAGATGTGTGAGAACAGGTCCAAATCCATCTGTTCTGAGGGAAACATCATGAATCAACAATGAATTTGAAATCCCTCAAAATTCTATCGCAAAATGTGCACAAAAATGCTCCCATCATCCAAACTCTCCTCAAGACTCAGAAAGATTATGACATCATCCTAATCCAAGAACCCTCATGGTCAGAAATTAGAAAGATTCTGAGTTCATCCAACAGCAAAGGAGACCCCCTTATTAGCACCAGTCACCACCCCAACTGGATCATGTTCGGCAGAACCCCAGTGGACAGTAATGATTCACCCAGAGTCATTTCTTATGTAAATATTCATCTTTCACCTCTTTGATTCTTACTTCACAAAGACATTATTAACCACAAAGACATTAACCTCATCTCCTTTTTCAATGACAATACGTACTTTTTCATTTTGAACATATACTCTAATTCTTCTCACACAGCCTTAAAGTATCTAAAAAATACTGAGGTAAATATTGATAACATACTCATCATGACTGACGACTTCAACATCAGAGATCATTTATAGGACCCCAATTTTCCCTACCATTCTACTATTAGTGACAATTTATTTATCATAGCTGATTCATTTAACTTATTCTTGTCCACCACAACTAACCCTTGCCCAACTAGATATTCAGATATGTCCGGAGAAGCGAACTCAGTCCTAGATCTAATGTTCCTATAAAATGGCTCATCTGAGCTTGACAGTCACTACATCTCCCCTGAAAATTGACTCTTCTCAGATCATGCCCCACTCTCCGTAGAAATTCCCATTATCGAAGAAGTCTTTCTGTCATCAAAATTCACAATTCCCCCCAAAAACAATCAAGAAAAGGCATTCATCAACGAAGTAATTTTGAACTTCAAAACTCTAAACACCATCAACATGAATAATGTTGTCAAACTAAATCATGTAGTTAAGAGAATAGGACACATTATTGACCACACATGGAAAGGCAACGCCAAGAAATCTAGAATTTCCAAGCATTCTAGACAATGGTGGTCAGATGAATGTAGTCAAGCCCTTAACAACTACAGAAATTCAAGATCTTTAGAGAATTGGAAGAATTTCAAGAGAGTCATCAAAAATACCAAAAGATCATACTTTGATGACAAAATCCAGGAAATCTCCAATAAAAGGAAAGGCCCTTGGGAACTTACCAGTTGGATCAACAGGCAACGACTTCCTGTGACTAAGGCCATCAAGCATAATGGCTAACCATGCTTGCCCCCAGAAAGTCTATAGGACATGCTACATAGTACCTTCAACACAGCTCAAAATCGTCAAACCAATGTCAAAATCCTTGACAAAATTGACCATAAACCTACAGCTCAATGGGCTCCTTTCTCTAAAGAGAAACTCAAACAAGTGATCGCAAAGTGCAATGATTCTTTGGCTCCAGGTCCAGATAAGCTTTCATAGCAACATCTGAAAATCATTATCAAACAAGACAAGTGTTTAATCAACATCATCAACATTGCTAATGTGTGTATCAATTTAGAACATTGGCCAGACTACTTCAAACATTCATCCACGATAATTATCCCTAAACCTAACAAACCATCATACAACCATGCAAAGATATTCTGTCCCATCGTTCTTTTAAACACACTTGGCAAACTTATCGAGAAAGTCATTGCCGAAAGAATTCAATTCACAGTCACAAAGAACAACTTTATTCATCCATGCCAACTAGGCAGGCTCAAGTTCAAGTCTACCATGGACACAGGAGTCGCTTTAATGCACATCGTGAGGTCCAGATGGGTGAAAGGAAAATCCATAAGTACTCTTGCCTTCGACATATCCCAGTTCTTCCTGTTTTTAAACCACAACTTGCTCACAACAGTCCTCAGTAAGATGGGCCTTGAACCCAAAGTATCCAGATTCTTTGCAGACTACCTTGTACAAAGGAAAACAAACTATGTATGGAACAACCTACAATCTCCAGAATTTGAAGTCAATGTCAGTGTAGGGCAAGAGTCTGCGCTTTCCCCCATTTTATCAGCTCTTTATTTAACCCCATTTTTATATATTCTTGAAAAATGTTTAAAAATTTTAAAAATCCCCATTTCCATACTTTTCTTTGTAAACAATGGACTTATCATTGCTCAGAACAAATCCATCTTTATTTCAAACTCCCAACTCTTTTGTAGTTATAATGTTCTCTCTAATCTTCTCACAGATTTCGGTTTAGTCATAGAGCATGGTAAAACTGAAATTTTTCACTTCAACAGGTCGCATAGAGAATTCAATCCTCCTTCCCTTAACCTATCTCCTCTTGGAGGCCCTGTTCTTTGACCAAAGAAATCCTGGAAATATCTAGGTTTCTTATTCAATCGAAAGCTAACATTCTGCCAGCATCTTGACTTCTACTCAAACAAAATGTTGTCAACAGTCAAGTATATGAAACTCCTAGGAAATTCTTCTCGCAGAATATCCCCCCTCCAAAAACATCAACTATATAGATACTGCATCCTACCAATAGTGTTATACGGTTTTCAACTCTGGTTCTACAACAAGACACCTCTATCATACTACATGAAGTTGTTGAACAAAATGCAAAGAAGAGCGGCCATTTGGATTCTAGGTGCATTCAAATCATCCCCATTGGAAGGAATCAAAGCTCTAGTGGGCTTAATCCCAATCAAATATCACCTCCAGAAGCTTGCCAAGCAATCTCTCATCTGACTGTTCAAACTTCCAGAGAACCACATCATACGACGTCTAATGGATGACTCCTCTCATCGTCCTAACTCTTTCAACCCTCACATCATAGAATCCCTCACAAATCACCAAAGAAACATAGCTAAGGGTCATATCATCGATTCTAAGACCAAATCTTATGGCATTTTCCCTTTATTCACCCTCCTTCACCAGGAATTTATTCCAGGACAGCATATTTTGGACATATTTTCTGACCATTTCTCTTTTAACTTAGTTGATAAAAAAAGAAAAGACAACATCTGTGCTCAAGAACTCAATAACTTGGTTCTCTCGAACTCCATTCCCTCATCCACTCTTGTTGTAACTGACGCTAGTATCAAAGACAACATCACTACCTCAATTGCACATGTACACCAAGCCAATTCCCCCCTTATCAAAACAGTCCACCACACTGTTTTTGTCACAAGTTCTAAGGCTGAACTATTTGCTATGAGATGTGGTATCAACCAACATCTCAAAGATAGTTGTTATCACCAATTCTATACACTCAGCAAAACACATCTTTGACAGCTCATTGCACCCACTTCAGTCGCACTTGGCTGCCATCCTGAGTGAATTACAGCTTTTCTTCAATAAAAGTCAGGACAATTCCATCAAATTTTGGGAGTGTCCTAGTCACCTTAAGTGGAGGTTTCACAAAGACGTTGACAAGAATTCCAAGTCATTCAAACCAACTCTCATATTTTCTTGCAAAACTTCGTGGGATTTTTGCAAGAAAACTGATAGCGATGATATCATCAAACAATGGAAAATGTGTTTCCAAGCCTCAGATGGTAAAGGAAATAACTTCCTGGACTTACTAGGCAACAACTTCAATATAATCAAACTGTCGTACATCAAAGGGGGACCATGGCTTTAAGCTTTCGGACACTCCAATTCTCTGTGTGCCAGAGCTACATGAGCCATCACCAATTATGCACCAATTGGGGAGTACTGCCTTAGGTTCTTCCCAAACAAAAATTTCAGTTGTCCATGCAACAAATACCCTATCGAAACTAAAAAACATATACTCCATGAATGCCAAAGATTCAATGGGTACTGGAACCCTAGGAGAGATTTGTTAAGCCATTTCATCATGTTCTTGACACTTAACCCAAAAGCTTTCATCTTTGAATAATTCCTGTAATTATTTTCTGTTTCCTTTGCATTTTCTGCTTCTTTCTTTTCCTGTTTCCTCTTCTCTTTTCTTTTGTATTTCAATGTTAGCTTGCTCTATATGTAAGTAGTGACATAGTCACTACCACAGTCTGCCACCGCATGCCATGTAATAAATTGTTGATTTAAAAAAAAAAAAAGAGTAGAACAAAATGTTATATGTTACATATCACTGTCACAGTAATGATCACACAATTACATAGTTATAATAGAACATGGTGGAATATTCTGAAAGAATAATATCATACAATATGCTTAATATATATTGATCTTATAGTTTACATATAGTCTTTAGGGTAGGCTAGACATAATAGTAGCACAGACCATTTAGTAGAGTATATAAGGTAGACAACTTTGTACTAGGAACTCCATTGAGTTCTCTTATGACATCTAATATAAGATTCTTTCTCTTTAATCTACTCTAAGGTCTTTGAGTTATAACAATATCATTCTTCCAGAATTTCAACATTCTTCTAATTATGCTTCACTGGTAGTTATTATCCATATGACTAAAGAGTTTGTTCAAAACAAAAGATGTACCATTATTAAAAATAGTAAAGAGAAAGAAAAATTTACATTTAAACTTATAGAAGCTATTAAAAAAATTGATACTTCTCATAAAGAATTGCTCAAACTCATTGTTCAGGAATTTGTTAGAAGCTTGGATCTCATGTGGTAGAAACACTCAAAATGAGTTAACATCATGAAATACTTCAAAGTTTAGTGAAATAAAGAATGCTAGATAAAGCTAGCAAAGTACAGGATATTCAAACAGATTGATGATTGAAAAGCCTTCAAAGGTTCCATTAAGAAGACCAAACAGATATTCTTTGATAATAAAACACATCCAAGAATCAAAAATCTTAGAAATTTATGAATTGGATCAAAAAATAAAAACTCCCAGCCATTGAAGCATTATGTTTCAACAGTTAGCCATATATAGAACTGGACAAACTTTGGCAAGCACTTTATCAATTGTTCAACTCAGCTCAAAATTATCAGATCAATTATGAAGTTTTAGATAAAATCCCTTTGAAATCAATATTGGAGTTAATATCTTTTTCAAAAGAAGAGTTCAAGAGCATTATCATGAAATATAGTGATTCATTTACACTAGAACCAGATAGAGTTTTGTGGAAATATCTCAAATATATTATCAATGATAACTTGTATTTAAATATTATAGTTAACATTGCTAATGTTTATATAAACCTTGGCTATTGGCCATCTCACTTCAAGATGTTGTTATTAATTATCATTCCAAAGCCTAAAAGGATTTAGTCCTATTGTTCTTTTGAACATGCTAGGAAAAGTGATCAAAAAATCTATTAGAGAAAGAATACAATTCCAAGAGATTTAAAAAATTTTCATTTATTCTAATCAACTCAGAGGACTCAAACAACAATCTACAACTGATATGGGTAATTTCTTAACTTATCTAATTTACTCAGAATGGGTTAAAAATATTCAAACAATTACTTTGGTGTTTGATATCACTTCATTACTTAATCATTGACTTATTCTTCTAATACTGGACAAAGCTGGGTTCAATTCACATATTTCTTTCTTCTTTTCTGATTATCTAGTTAGTAGAAAAACCCAATATCTCTAGAATAATTTTTCTTCTTCTCTTTTTAATGTAGACATGAGTGTAAGTCAAGGCTCTACCTTATCCCTCATTATATTGGCTTTCTATTTGTCATCTATTTTTCATATTTTTAAAAAATGAGCAAAAAATCTAAAATTCTAGTCTTATTTTACTCTTTTATAGATAATGTACTTTCTATATCACAAGAAAAATCTTTTGAAAAAACCAATTCATTTCTTTTTTGTAGTTACAATATCATTTCCTCACTCTTTGAACAGTTTGGACTTGTAATTGAATATGAAAAAGCTGAAATCTTTCATTTTTCCAGATTATATGGATTATTTAACCTGTCTCCTCTTGATCTTAGCTATCTTAGAGACTCTGCTCTCTATCCTAAGGATTCTTGGCATTATCTTAGATTTATCCTTGACAGAAAGCTTTTATTTCATTAACATATCAAATTTTATACTAATCAAGTTCTGTCCATGATCAAGTACATGAAAATGCTTGGAAACTTAATGTGTGAACTTTTTTCCCCATCAAAAACATTTTTGATAGAACATACATTCTCTCTATTGCTCTTTATAAGTTCCTACTTTGGCACTACAATAAAGCACCACTTTTATACTTACTCAACAAGCTCAACAAACTGCAATGATAAGTAGCATTATAGATCTTAGGTATATTTTGCACTTCACCTACCATAGAAATCAAAGCTATTACTGGTCTAATCCCTATTCATCTCTATCCTCAAAAATTGAGTAGTTGTAATCAATTACAAATATCTACTCTTCCATATAATCATGTTATCAAAACTGTTATGACTTAAAGACCTTAGAGTTGGTCAATAAGCAGAACTTTATATAGAGTTACATAAGAGAACTCAATAGAGGACTCTGTACAGGATTGTCTATCTTATATACTGAAACCTCATGGTCCATAGGCCTATCCTAAATAACTATGTGTTTGCCTTAAGATTAATATGTATTACCCATGTGATATAATGTCATCTCTTCAGAACCTTTCTTTTTCCCATCCTGTGACTGTATCATGTAACTCATGATTGTGTGACTGTTATGTCATGCCAAATACTATTCTTAGTTCCCAGAATAGAAACTAAAAAAGAGAAAATACAAAATAAAAAATAAAATAAAAAAAGAATTTAAAAGAAACTTAGGTCCAAACTCTGTAAGTCTGACAAAAACACTTCTTGAAAGAAGATATACTCATTTCTAAACCACATTATCTATCTTTAGAAAATATGACTTCCAAACAACAAAACAAAATCAAGAGTTTTATTAACAACACCAATATTTAGCTCAATGAAATTTTTCTATTTTTCGACTTTTTAAATAACAAATTTTGTCCAGGATCTAGATTAATTGATTATTTTTCTAGTTATTTTTCATTTTATAAAGCAGACTACCACTTTAATAAGAGTAAAAAAGCTTATTGTTATCAACTTGATGAACTTATTTTTAATATATCAATGGAACTGAATACAGTTATTGTCATCTTGAATGCTAGTATCAAAAATAATGTTGCTATATCTATTGCTCATATTCATTTCTTCAGTAACTCCTTGAAGATACTCTATCATGCTATTAATATTACTTTGATAGAAACTGAGTTATTTGCTCTCAAATATGGAATTGATTAAGCAGTTCAAATATCTAATTCTTTTTATATTATTATCATCACAGATGTCTTACATGTAGTACAAAAAATTTTCAACTTGTCTGCACATTCTTATTAGCTTCAATCAATAGTGATATCTAAAAAACTTCAGGTACTCTTTAACAAACATCCAGAAAATTCCATTGAATTTTGAGATTGTCTTAGTAATGAAAACTGGTATCTTTACACATCAGTGGATAAGGAAATGAAGAAATCCAACTATACTCCACTTTATTCTTATAAAATGCTATGGGATTTCAACAAAAAAAAGAAAAACAATAACATTATTAAGAAGTGGTATAAAACTTCTATATAAAAGAAGGTTTATGGATCAAATAATTTGGTTTTTCAAATTTTCTGTATACTCAAGCTACTCAAGTCATTACTAATTATACTCCTATAGGAAAATACTGACTTAGATTTTTCCTAAGAAGAGTTCAGTTGTCTATGTAGATTTTATTCAATCAAATCAAGATGTTATATTCTCTATAACTGTAGAAGGTTTAATAAGTACTGGAATCTGAAGAGAGATACAATTAGTTGGTTCATCTTATTTTTGGAATTCAACCTAAATGAGCATGTAGTCTTTCTACTTTCTTAATTGTTTTGTATTATAAACCTGTTCTTTTTCTTTTTCTCTTAGTTCTATTTAATATAGTTATGAAGTAGCTACCACAGTCTGCCCTCACACTCTGTGTAATAAATTGCTGATTTTTTAAATAAAATAAAATCAAAAGTATTGTTATTATAAACAATAATCTAAACTAGGAGAATGTTTCTGGATTTTCTCATCTGTATAATTCTCAACAATTTTCCTTGAGCTTTTGCTCAAAACACTAGTAAAGCCAACAATCAAACAATTAGTTAGTAAACATACTCAAATACATTATTAACAACCTAAACAATCAAACTTCTAGGTTTTTCTCAAATTCATAAAAAGCCAAAGTCTAAATCTCTAATATCTTTAGTAGCACTAAGCTAAATAAGCTTAACAATTTCTTGTTTTAATGCTACTTATACTTCTATACTAATTCCATATAATTTGACACTAACATTGTAAAAATTAATTTTACAATAACTTACCTTTTAGATGTCATCCAAGACTAGTTTAAGGTAAGTCTCAACCAGAAAGACCAGAAGATCTTTTCAAGATTAGCTTTTTGTTATGACTTAAGCTAAAGATTTAGGCAAAAAAGAAACCTTATATTGGGTTAACACAAGAGAACTTGATAGAGTTTCTGATACAAAGTATCTGCCTTATATATATTAGGCTAGTAGTCTGTATACAACTATATCTAACCTACCTTAAAGGTTATGTGTTCTATATAAGGCTAATATATTATTATAACATCATTGTTTTAAAATCTTTGATATTCTTCTCTATATTATATGATAATATGACTATAACTTTTGACTGACCTATAATAGTTATGATATTATGTTACTACTGTCTTGATAAATAAAATTAGAAACATAAAAATGAAACTAAGTCTACTATCTTAAATAAAGCTAAAAACATACTAGATAACATTTACATGAAGTCTAGCAACAATATTTTTACTTATAACATGAATTTCATATGCTACATCTTCCAACTTGAAAATAGTGTTTTAAATCACCAGTACTACTAAGGTCTCTCTAATTAAATTCAAGACCCTATCTCTACTTAGAGATAAAGAAGTCTGATCTCATTTTGAATTATGTATACTCTGATAATAATAATTGATTATTACTTCTGAAAACATGACCACAAGTGCAATTTTACACAGATGGTAGAAAAAGAGATTCTTGAATCTCATTCTAAAAAGCAAGATAAAGATTCCTCTACTGCCAATTTTGCAGTCTCTCAGAATTAATCCTAATATTCTCTAACAGCCCTATTTGCTAAATTGTTACTTTCAAAATTACCAAAATTATTATTTTCTACTTCTAAGAAACAATCAAGTTTTCTATAGGAGAAGCTTTTATCAAAGCTAGCCAACAACAGTAAGTTGACTAATAAGAAGAGAGTTAACAACAACTTCTATTTCTATTATAAAGCTAGAGACTACAAGCTAGACTCCTGTTTTAAGAAGTATGTTCTAATTACTCTCAAGGATTATGAAGCTCAAGTAGCTGCTACTACTTCTGCTATTATAACTTTTGAGAAGTCTTCAAAAAAGTAAAGAATAACCCTATAGATTGAGGACTACATTAAACTTATGCAGTAATGAGTCCTATTAGACTTAACATATTCACTTTTTCTAATCTTTATTCTCTTTCTCCTATGTACTTACAATATGAAAACTTTTTAAATGCTATTGGTTAAACTCTACTTGTTTAATAGTTTATTAAATAGCTTTATTTCTGAAGCTGCTACTATGCCTATAATCTTTCCTTTCAGTAAATATATGAATCTGGATTTCTATATCACTCTGTTTGATCTTTTCTACTCTTTGGTTTTTGGATATAACTGGCTTACCCAACACAATCTATTGATTGACTAAATATATGGGCTAATAACTTTCTATTCATTTTTGCAGGAAAATTAAGATCTATCATATATTATAGCTAATATACTATTGGAAATCTCATTAATTCCTGACACTTCTTTGCATTTACCAAATTATATAGTTTTTGTACCAATATCTGAGACTTCTACATTTACTTCTAAGTAACTTAACATTGCTTTTATTAGTACATTAGTCTTCTCCATGCATCAAAACTTTTAGGCTCCAGCAACTTCTAAATCTGTCTATGTTTCACTAGTGTTTGAGCAAGATTTGTATACAAAGCAGAGTCTATTTCCAATTTTTCTATAGTTATTCCTGAGTACTACAAATTTGTAGATGTCTTCAGCAAATTCAAAGCTGAAGTTCTTGCACTTTATTATCCTTATAAGAGGCTTTGAAGAAATTAAGGAAAACTTGAATGAGATTTATTCAACTAGCCTTCTTCTCTCATAGTAGTCTAGCTTTTTGTTAAAAAGAAAAATGAATTATTATATCTTTGTGTTGACTTCTGTAGACTTGACTGCATCACAAAAAATTATTATTATCTACTTTTGCTTATTTCTGATCTACTTGACTTACCTTGCAAAGCCTAGATATATACCAAGATAAATCTTTGCCATACATACTATACCACTTGGTCTATATTTCTGAAAATAACAAGTGGAAGACTACTTTTCAAACTTGTTATGAATTATCTAAGTGATCTGTAATATATTTTAGTCTTGCTAATACTTCCATAGCTTTCTAGTAATTTATAAATAACATCTTTTGAATGTTTATATCATAATTTACTTTGATAATATACTTATTTACTCTGACAACATGTCTATATACTGCTAGCATGTTAAAGAAGTACTCAAATAACTTTATAAAGCTGGCCTCTTGTCAAACATAGTTTATACTTTGGAGTAAAAGTCTGCAAGGTTAGCTAGAGTTTAATAAGTATGAAAACTTATCAAAGTCTGCAGAGTTACAAGCTTTTTAAAATGACTTTAGCTTTAGCTTATGTGCTGCACCACCTGTATGTTGCTTGGTCACAACTTAAGAAGTTGAAATAAAATTCAACAAAGAGAGTTCTAATAAAAGAAAGTATGTTAACACCAAAGTTTAGTATTAATAGTGACAGAGACTATAGTTAATTATTAGACTAGTAATTTATAGAGTATCTACCAGTTCTTAAATAAAAAGAAAAGTATTTAAAATATCTAGAAACTTGAATAGTGTTATTACTATATAGTTTCACAGTTATCTATATTGAGTGAAATCAGTGTTTGAGTCTAGCTCTAAGCTAAGCAAAAGTTTAATTAAATTAATTTGTGGAAAGACACTGACTATATATAAGAATAAATTTTGCTATGAAAGACTGAGTATTTGTAGAGTTTAACAAGAGATAGCACCATTACAAAAGACAGGTTATTGACAGAGTTAAACTTTGATATATAACATCTTTATACCAAAGTAGAAAAGTGCAAGTTTTATTCTAAGTTACTAGAGTATCTAAAATATATTCTTTTTTCTTTCAGACTTACTATGTCAGATGATAAAATTAGAACTATCCAGAATTGGCCAGAATTGAAGAAATTCAAGAATATTCAATCTTTCTTAAGTTTTGTATTACAAAATGAACTACTTACTTATTTGTGATATCTGAATTTTGGGTATGCTCTTAGAGGTTTAGAAGTGATTCAGAAGTTTAATAATGATAACAATGATGATTAAGATCAATACAGATGATAAAGAATAAAGAATAATAATAAATGATGATGTTAAGTCTGAGGTCTAATCCTCAGATACAGAGATATATATACAAAATAGTAATAGTCTGTGTACAAGCTGTTTTCATTACATGATTAAAACTCATACCTAGTGGGAGCTGTCATCTGTTATAGCAGCTGTCAGGCTAATTCTAGAAGTCATTGGAAACAGTTTAATAAGCACTTTTCAATACAAGTTTGATTGTGCAAATCTGTCTAGTTGTTCATGATATATTAACAAATAAGAATTTTACAGTTACTGACAACCTGATATCTCAGTTGTTTGTTGTCACTTTTGTATATCCTACATATATGCAGATAACCTTTATTTGGGGCTTTCCAGAGCAACTTAGTCTGTGAAAATTGATTTACTGGTTATAGAGATACAAGCTGAATAAAGTTTGTGACACTGGTTTTATATAAAGTATACAAACTTTAGGATAGGTTAGTTATAGTATGTATATAAACTACAGTTTGTAGTAGGAACTTTATTGAGTTCTTTTATATTAATCTTAATACAAGATTTCTTTCTTGACTTAATACTTTAAGCTTTGAATCATAATATCTTGGCTATTTTTGAATTCAGTATTATTATCTCAAAGGTCTAGCCTTTCTTATCAATATTGTTATAAATTATAAAAACCTTAAGTACTTTTCTAACTAAAGTACTAATCTATAAACAAGTATAATAGTTTAAATATCTCTTATAGTTCAACCTTGTTATCTAGTTATGCTTAGATTATTTAGGCACCAAACTGGATACTCTTAAGACAATAGAATATCTATTCTAAAGAGAAAAATATCAGTTATGCCACAATCAACATTTATAACTTCAGACTTATTTTTATTTATGAATAACTTATGGCCTTTATTTGAGCAAAAAAATTTATTTTTTCTTTATTCTATATAACAACTATCATTGATTTCAATACTTTATACTAAGGCATCTATACAGTACTTTTAAGTGACTTTATTACTGTAAAATACAACCATGTAGAAAACTGCTAATTTATAGACTCTTTAGGTCTTCTTTTTAATAGTAGAATTTTTGTACCATCTTCTAGAAATCTCTGTACATATATTCTCTAGTATAATTATGATTATATTCTAGCTGGTCATTTTGATCAAAACAAAATACTGAAACTTGTTTGTCATAAACATTTCTAGCCAAGTCTTTGTGTAGATATATAATAATTTTTCAATTCTTGCATTACTTGCATACAATCCAAACTCTAACATCATAAATTCTATGGATCTCTCAAATAACTTCCTATTTCTAAACATTTTTAGAATTTCATTTTCATAGATTTCATTAAGAAATAAGTAAAAATCTTATTGCTAAGCTTTATGCAGAGATTTTCTAGTATATTTGTTACTTTACTAACAGAGTTTGAGAGACTAAAATATTGACAGAGCTTATTGACAAAATAATTCTAATCTGAGAATCAGTTTTGAAAAATGCTTAAATCTTCATAGTTGAAGCCCACCTCAAACTAGTCTTGGACAACTCTAGAAAGATATATCATTGCAAAATTGATTTTTACAATTTTTATGTCAAACTGTATAAGATTTATATTAGAATAACTAGGCAGAAGAGCAAAGTACTTCAAATCTCCAGAAAATTCTAAGAGAACAAAATGAGAATTCCTAAAAGTGATGACTACTCTATATAATGATAGGTTCATTCTAAAAAGTCAGAATTCTGTTTACATAAGCAAGAAATAATGATACTTAAGTAATCAGAAATAGTTCAGAATAGAGAAACTAAATAGAAGAAAACCAAAGTGTTTAGTAAGTGCTTTTAGAGCATGGGAAAGCAGATAAGCAAATATACAGATAATACTAGCAGACTTTGGAAGGCCATAGAGTACTACAGAAGAGCAAGAGAGTGCCAGGAAGAAAAGTTAAATAACATATTCAGATAGTTGGAAGTATTGGTGTGCAGCTTGAAGAGGTCCATAGTATGGAAAATCAGATGAGTAGATGAGTGCAAATAAAGAAAAGAATTACAGAACACAGAACAGCTCAAAAAACAAAAGAAAAAAGTCTCAGAAAAGCTAGTTCCCTTACAGTTTACACAGAAGTAGAAATAATATTAAAATATGAAATTATTGAGCTTGTCAAGCTTAGTGCTACTAAAGATGTTAGAAATGTGAGTTTTGGTTTTTTTAGGATTATATGTAGAACCAGGAATCTGATTAGCATTAAGACTATTAGCAATACAAATAAGAATATCAGCTAGTTGTTTATTAGTTCTATATCAGAGTTTTGACTATAATCAAGTAAAAGAGTGTTGCAAAATATTAGGCTGATTAATAGCAAAAGTATTCTTCTAATTAGAATTATTGTCTGTAAGAACAATATTAGAGCATGAGATAAATAAGACTGTCTAGACTACTTAGATAGTTTGAGTAGGAAACTAAGAAGAAGATCAGCTTCTTTGATAAAGATATTTGAAAGAAAAATACCTGCAAAAATGTTTGCTCAGATAAAGAACTGAGTTAAATAAGTCTTGAGTAGTAGATCAGAGATTGACTCTAAGTGAATCAAAGAGTTTTAGTGAGAGAAAGCTATTGGACTTAAGAAAGAGTGACTTAGAAGCCAAAAAGATTTTGTAAATAGAACTGTGACAAAAAATTACAAACAAAACTGTACAGAGCAAACTTAGTAGTCTGATAATACTATCAGACACAGTTTATATTAGAAAGTTCAAGTCCATAAGCTTGGCTCAGAGTTTATACTGAGTATGAAAACCTGTATAAAGTATGTGGTGATATATTTCAGAGTTGAAAATAGAGACTTTGTTTTTCTTTTTATTTCTTTTTATTTTTATTTTTCTTTCTATTTATTTTCTTATTTTAAACTTAAGATTAGGGTTATAATTATAGCATAATATCTTGGCCACATGATCACATGTCACACAGAAGAATATAAAAGATTCTAGAACAATAACATTATATAACATATTCATTATATATTGACCTTATAGATAATATATGGCTTTTAGGGTAGATTAGTATTAGTCTCACATAGACTAACTAGCTAGTATATATAAGATAGATACTTTGTACTAGGAACTTTATTGAGTTCTCTTATATAAACCCTATATAAGAGTCTTCATTTGACTACTTAAGTTATAACAATATAGACTTTTCAAAATAACCTTGGCTTTAGTTTATGTATTGCACTATCTGCCTGCTATAGGGTTGCAACTTTAGAAGTAGAGTAGAGTCTAAGAAGAGTAAGTTCTAATAAGTGATTTATTACTAAAGAATACTGAAGTTGAAGTTCAACTGTTATTGTTATTATTAATTATTAGATTAGCAAATATAGAGTATCTACTAGTCTTTATATATATAAGTAAGAATGAAGAAGAACTCAGAAATCTCAGAGTATAACTCTGAGTGAAGGTTTTAGTAGTGAAACACTAATAGAAGTAGAATAGAAGAACTCTGTTGTAAAAGACTGGGTTAAAAAAAAGTAAACTCTGCTGTAAAAGACTAAGTTAAAAAGAAGTAAACTCTGTTGTGGAAGACTGAGTACTTGCAGAGTTTGGAATAGAGTATAACACTGTACAGGAGATATATCATAGAATAACACTACTATAGAAGATAAGCTTTTATCAGAGTTGGAATGAGATTATACTGTTGTAGAGGATGAGCTATTGTCAGATTAGACTTAGCAACATTCTACTTATACTCATGTTGTGATTAGTATAGTATGACTAAGTAATAATGTATAGCACTCATAGTAAGTTGCTTAATATATTGTAAGAAAACTCAACCTTTTTTCACAGCTAATTTAGAATTCTACAGAAAGTATATAATGTTTGCTATCAAATCTGAACTCTATAGAAAGCCTATAGTATTCAATAGTAGAAGCAATGGTTATAAATAAAGTATAGGATGGTGGTATTGTAGGCTTGTAGTAAAATTCTTAATTATTATCACTCAATGCTCTTTGCTCTTGTAGATAACCTTCTATATATTTCTATAAGTATTTATAGTAGCTGTTATCTTTAAGAAATCTTATTCTGTTTTCTTAGGTTTCTTTTGAAGATATGCTCTATTTAGTCTCACTCATAGATAATATAACTTAGTATTAGATGTACAAACTTAGCCTTATGAAGATAGCATGAATGATTAAGATATAGCTACCAATCAAAAGGGTTCTTTTATATCTGAGGATATAGGGTTTAATATTATATAGTGTTAGATATGCAAAGCTTGGACTCTAGCTTTTTTATTTAATTTTCTTTTTCTTTTTCTTTTCTTTTCTTTATTTTTGGATCTAGGGTTAGGGTTAGAGTAATGTCATAGTCATATGGTCACACAATCACATAGTCACATGGAACATGGTAGAAGGTTTAAGAACAATGATGTCATACAACATATACAATATATGTTGATCTTATGGCTGATACATGGTTTTTAGGACAGACTAGAAATAGTCAAGCATGGACCATCAATAGTTAGTATATATAGGTAGATACATTGTACTAAGAACTATATTGAGTTACAAGATTCTATTCATTGATCAACTCTAAGATCTTTGAGTCATAACATATAGTTCTTTAT
Organism: Leucocoprinus gongylophorus; assembly: GCA_022457215.2. Classification (NCBI taxonomy): domain Eukaryota; kingdom Fungi; phylum Basidiomycota; class Agaricomycetes; order Agaricales; family Agaricaceae; genus Leucocoprinus; species Leucocoprinus gongylophorus. The sequence continues at coordinate 39,096 of JAJOHK020000132.1, forward strand.
TATACCAGATGTCAGCATGGCATGAAATTCAGCTGGCAAATGCAACATGAGTGTGCTTTTGTAGGCATGTGCCCAGAAGGGGAAAATATGAAAAAGAAAATGATAAATGAGAAAATAAACATGGAAACAAAACTCACTGACAATGTCCTTCCAGTAGTTACAGAACTTACTATTGATAAGTGGTTGTCAGTTGTCTATACTGCACCATACTACTATGCATTTGTTTCTTCCAACAATTGAATAAACATTCTACTTATTCATGTTGGAAGAACAGAATACACAGCAGCATGGTACAGTGTGGACAACTAATGACCACTTATCAATAGTAAGTTCTATAGTGGAGAGCTTAGTAGTGTGAGCAAGATAGGACAAGTAGTAGTAGTGTATTGAACTCAAAGTAAAATTTTCTACTGATTATCATATCAGTCATACTACTGATCATAGTATGAACACTTAGTCAATGAAATGTTTTCAACAATTCATACTTATGACTATGATTAGCATAGTATAGCTAAGTGATAATCCACAGTACACACTTAACTATATATATAGACCTCAGTAGATACACTGTCATTAACTAGTTCGAGTAATATTTACTTGTCTTATATCACTCTCCAGCTCTCCACTAACAGCTTTACTGACATTACACTGTACTTTGTTTCACTGTGCTTTGTTTGTTTAAACAATATTATGACTTGAATTGTTTTATATTGCACAAGTATTCAGATTGTAAAGGTCGACACTGGTTTGAAAGAGGTCAGGGCAGGCTCTCCATTGCAAGTGAGTCGAGTGGTTACATATTCCTTCACATTGATCTTTCTCTCGAGAAGATACAGTATCTATTAAAACGACATGTTAGGAATTTGTGACACCCATATTTTCCGCGTATAGAAATGTATTACTGCAATCAAAGGTGCAGTCCTGTTCGAATGTTACTCTATGAACGAGAATTACGCAAACAAACTAGAAAGTGAATAGAAAGTTTTCCTATAAGCTGCCCTCTGCCATCTTGGCCTTGTAGTATCTGACCATTTCCTCCAGACCCATATGAACGGACCAACAAGGTTG